>QKQZ01051398.1:0-10882 GCA_003595255.1 Solenopsis fugax
TGATGTCGTATTTTCACTTCATAGTTACAAAATCGGGTGAATATTTTCACGTGAGATGAAAATATGAGAATTGAACCATCTCACCTAAATTAGACAATCGCCCTGATGGACGCGGCATTTCAGAAAGAACTAGATTCTGGGGACTTCTACACTTGATCCAACTTCACTTGCGCAAAAGTGTAGAAGCCCCCAGAATCTAGTTCTTTCTGAAATGCCGCGTTGCCGCGCGCGCATTTGCCGCATCCATCAGTGTCCTAGTTTACACCGAGCACTTGATACTTGTACTAACTAGTAACTTTCTATTAAATTATATTAATTTAGGCAATAAATTTAAAGAATAGTATATTAAGCTGGTACAATATAAATTAAGAGAATTAATTAAATATACGAATTATGTATATATTTACATTCATCGCCGAAATTAAGATAATTTAATAGAAAGTTACTAGTTAATACGTGTATTAAGTGTNTAAACTAGGCCAGTAGGCACCTTAAAAATGGCACGTGAAAACGTAAACAGTTAGTAGGTGTATCGGCCAATCACAATCGAGAACTTAAACAGTATCGTAAGCAATAGCAAATCAAACGTGTTGCGTCATCCAATTTCTGAATTTACAGGTTGCGCCGTGTCTTCGTATCATGCATCATTCGTGTAAGATGGCGACGTCGTGGCCGCCGTTTTGAGGAAGAAGCGGGACTTCGCGGCGAGTTTACTTTTCGGGAATTGTCTACGTCGCAGTTAAGCGCACGGACCGACATAGAGTCCCGTCATTGATCACGCGATCGCCCGGCAACTCCTAGTGAACGCGATCTACCTTGCGGAATCGCGGCACCATGTCGGACGAGCAGAAGGTAACGCTTCTCCCATAACCTAACCTCTATGGCGCCGATTATTTACGATTACGTCGTGGCGTCTCCCGCGCGACTCACGCCAATTGTCCTTTGTTCGTGCAGGAGACGAAAGCGGAGTCAGAGCACATAAACCTGAAAGTGCTGGGCCAGGACAACGCCGTAGTCCAGTTTAAAATTAAGAAGCACACACCCCTACGCAAGCTGATGAATGCGTACTGCGACCGTGTAGTAAGTGTTTACCTCATATCCCTGTCTTGTTTTTTTTTCTCAGGTTAAATGTCTCAACAGAGTTAGCACATATAGATTTGTATTTGTTTTCCAACTCTTCAGTTTTTTCATTGATCTTTTAGAATTAAAAAATAGAATTGTATATGGGATAAATGTTGGGATTGAACCCAAGATCTTACAAGTACAAATCAAATGTTTCTACATAGAGCTACATTATCTTTCTGTATCTATGTAAAATCACAATTGTAAATCTGTTTTTTTTTTTCAAAACGTACAATAAATTCTGAAATCTGCAATTCACTGTAAAAGATAACTATATTTTTTCTATTGTATTAGAATGTATCAAACTAATATTTCCTAGTGCAATATTTTCTGAAAAGCCTTACGTTTTTCATTACTATATAATTGATCTATAAGTTGCATATAAATAACTTTCTAACAATATCGTTATTGATGCTGTTCCTCAGGGTTTGGCGATAGCAGCAGTAAGATTTAGGTTCGACGGACAGCCCATAAATGAATTAGACACACCTACTACACTAGAAATGGAGGAAGGTGATACAATAGAGGTGTATCAACAGCAGACTGGTGGTTTTTCGTGTTGAGACGCAATACATCGCGTTTACAAATGGACTAATTGAAATTTACCGTTCCACCAGTGTTTACCATTAACAAAATGATTTATTTTTATTTTTTTTGTTTGCTCCGCTCTGTGTGACCGGGGACTTCAATCCATTACGTAATATTTAAGATTCAATTCTGCAAGTTGAATTTAATCTAACTTAGTTTCATTGCTTTTGATCTCTTGTTCTCTGTCTATCTATGTGTTACAATTTAAAGTAATATATTCATTGATTTATTTAAAAACGCACATTATGCCATCGGTTGAAGTCCCCGTCCGTTGAAACGGCCGTTTACTATAAGTTTTATATTCGAGTATAATCGTACATGTGCGGTTTGGTGTGACAATGCAAACTTTCGTTATCGAGAAAAGGAGAAAGAAGAGCGAAACACAAATGTAAAAGGACACCTATTAATATCCACTATCAGAATCGGTTAAAAAATCTCGAGATTTTGAATGTACATGAATTTTTACATGAATTTACCATTGTAACGATTAATAATGCATTCTCATCTTTAGATATATCTTCTTTCTATATTTGTAAAGGGTGTACAGGAGAATGGTGTATAGATTAGAGCGAACATTTCCATTGATACCAGAGTAAAATTGTCTGCTCGCAAAAGATTCTGGCTTTCGCCTGCGCTTCATAAAACCGAATTTTGTACCCGTACTGTCATTATCTATACTTTCTGCATAGCCCACTTGTACATGAGCGAGAATAAATTGTACGTTATCTTTTCTAAAAGAAAAAAAATCTTTCGTCTTTTGATAAGCGGCTCTACGCTGCATCATTCTTGGCAAGGGCATGCTGCACGGCATATTTAGAGGGAAGACACTGGATATAGAATAATTTAGTTTTTCTTTAACAAAAACTTATAATACGCAGTATATATTTTTATCAGGATCTAAATATCGCTAATGTAAAGTGTATCCCAGATCCACGATCCATTAATTATATTCGCTAATGTAAGTTTTACATGAATGTAAAATACATGTATTTAAAGTGTTTGTGAAAATACCATTTAATTGAGCGCCACATTCCTTCGACTGTAGGCGAGTTTTCAATTCATTAATTGATCAATTGCATTATGTGTAAACGCACTTTTTCCAAAGCAAAGTTGCATTTGCGCATAATCAATCGACAATTTAAGAAACTTGCCTTGTATGCCGAACCTCGATGAAGCTTAAATGTGCATCTCGCAATATTTGAATTTATTAGTTTCTTTAGAAACATTTATTTACGAACTCAAAGTTTCTACAGAAGATGTATGGAGAATATAAAGAACAAAAATCTAGATTTTTAAATATTATATTTAAATGTGTAAAATAGAAGTGTGAAGCATTAAATGCACTATAGATTTTCAATGCTAGCATTAAATTTTGGAATATAGGTTTGTTAATTTAAAATAATAATAAAATATTTTAAATTTCAAAGACGTAAGATAAAGTTCCTAGATGTCTCTTAACGCGGTTTTAGTTTTGTTTCGTTCTACAGGTGTCGCGACTGCGGCACATAACGAAAACTCGATTCCTTCTACGTGTCTAGTATTCGCACAATCGAAACTCCAGCCATATAAATTTACCAAAAGAAGTTTTTGGTTATTAGTTCGTTTCCGTTTGTTTCGCGGATGGTCGCTCATCGCGATGTTATTTGTGTAAACAAAACATTGAACCGGGTTTCTTGCGCGACTCGCCGGTGCCGAGCACAATATTCACAGTGAGGTAAGCTCGACTTTTCCGCAAATAACGAGTAAAAGAAAGAACGCAAACTGATTTCACGATTGATTTGTAGAACTGCACGCGTTTAACAGCCAGGCATTTATGCGAGCACTACGTTGCGGAAGTCGGACTGACCGTTAAATCTCATCGAGGAAGAGATGGGGGACTCCGACGACGAGAATGAGAAGGACCTGGCGTCTGGCCTCAACATCACTGGCTTTCTCTTCGGCAACATTGATGACAATGGTCAGCTGGAGGATGATATCTTGGATCCCGATGCCAAGCAGCACTTAGCTTCGCTTGGTCGCCTCGGTCTGAGCTCGTTCATCAATGAGATGATGTCCAGTGACAATAATGCTGAGGAGAAAGAGAATGGCAAGGTGGATGATAAGAAGGAGAATCAAAATGCAACTGCCAACGACACAGATGTGGATTACCTGGCAAAATCACCTACTGCGCTAGATTTCTCGGACATAAATGAATTGGCGGATGACGTAAATGATGAAATTTGTTAGTAACTAGGCATTGCAATTTTGTACAGATGTATTTTTAAGTGATGAATAATTATAATGTTAGTATAATATTAATAGTTATAGTTAATTATTATAATAATTGCTTTCTTTAGCCAAAAGTAATGGAATTGATAAAAAATTAGACAAGGAGAATGCAGATTACGATGCTGACGATGAAGAGGTTGTCAGCAAATCAGATAAACAATTAATGCCACCACCACCGATACCAGAGGAAAAGGAGACATTGACTGCGGAAGAAGCAGAGGCGGCGCGTCAACGTAAATTGGAGACTCCTCTCGCTTCTATGCTGCCATCCAAGTACGCCAATATTAACGTTACCGAACTGTTTCCGGACTTCCGTGCTAACAAAGTGCTCAGATTCTCACGACTGTTCGGCCCTGGCAAGCCAAGCAGCCTACCACAGATATGGAGGGGTGTAAGAAAGCGGCGTAAGAAGAAAAAGCATCACGATGTCAAAGATCTCTCTGATTCTGGCTCTGATCAGGATGACAAGAAGATCAAATTTAAGGTATGATCTCTTTGTGACAAATCTTTTTCTGATCTAAAATTGCCAATTAGTATTGCTATTGAATATAAAGATTGATTATTGCGTTGTTCTTTTTTTAAGGGCTGGATCATGCAATATGGTCCTGAGCCAAGTGCAGAGGCATGTCGCTTAGATGACGAGCATAAGCTGCTGCGACCGGTAGAAGACAAGGAGCAGACTGGTAAAACGGGCGAGAGTGGAGAGAACGGTGACATGGGGCCAAAAGTAGCTGATTGGAGATTCGGACCTGCGCAGCTGTGGTATGATATGCTGAAAGTACCAGAGACTGGAGATGGGTTCAATTACGGCTTTAAGATAGTTGAAAAAGTGCGTGCTTGTTTACGTTGCACTTAACACTGGTTTAAAACTGAATAACAACGTTTAAACATATATTTTTTTTGCACTGAAATAAGGTGGAAGAGCAAGAAAACAACAAACCAGAAATCAGAGACGAGGAGTTTGCTGATGATGCGTTTTTGATGGTGTCTCAATTACACTGGGAAGATGACGTTGTTTGGAATGGAGACGATATAAAGCACAAAGTACAATTTTATTATAAAACTTATCACATGCTGCCAAAAATAAGGAATAAATTTATTTTCTATTTTATAGGTGATGCAAAAGCTGAACAGTAAAAATAACGCTGCCGGCTGGGTGCCATCGAGTGGCAACAGAACCGCACAAGCTTTCAGCCAACCTGGAAAAGGTGCCCCGGTTACCGTGGCACCTAACGTTAGATTAGCTACTTCGCAAATTACAACGCCATTACATATGCAGTCTCAGAAGAATAAGATGAACATGGGCAAAGGAAATCAACAACCACAGCGGGAGGAAGACGACACCTGGTATTCGATATTTCCAGTAGAAAACGAAGAACTTGTTTATGGTTTGTGGGAGGAGGAAGTCATTTGGGATCCCGAAAATATGAGAAAGGTCCCGAAACCGAAAATACTTACGTTGGATCCGAACGATGAGAATATAGTTCTAGGCATACCAGACGACATTGATCCCGCTCTTCTTCACAAGGACAATGGTCCGCAGCCCAAAGTAAAAATTCCTCACCCGCACGTCAAGAAGAGCAAACTGCTGCTGGGCAAAGCGGGCGTTATCAATGTCCTCGAGGAAGATACGCCTCCACCTCCGCCGAAGTCACCCGACCGAGATCCATTTAACATATCAAACGACACATATTATATGCCCAAATCATCGGAAACTACGTTGAGACTGAAAGTTGGTGGTGGCAATTTGATACAGCATAGCACTCCAGTGGTAGAGCTGCGTGTTCCTTTCGTACAAACGCATATGGGTCCAATGCGATTGCGAAACTTTCATAGGCCCCCGTTGCGAAGATTCAGTCATGGGCCGTTGGCTCATCCAGGATCGCATGGCGTCCTGCCCTTGCTGAAGCACATCAAGAAGAAGGCTAAGCAGCGAGAGCAAGAGAGAATCGCTTCCGGTGGAGGTGACGTGTTTTTCATGAGAACACCCGAGGACTTGACCGGGCGGGACGGCGAATTGGTGCTCGTCGAGTTCTCGGAAGAACATCCGCCGCTTATGAATCAGGTCGGCATGTGTTCCAAGGTGAAGAACTATTACAAGAGAAGGGCTGGCAAGGATCAAGGGCCACAGACATATAGATATGGAGAGACGGCGTATGCTCATACCAGTCCTTTCCTGGGAATTCTCACACCTGGCCAGAGCATCCAGGCCGTCGAGAACAACATGTATAGAGCTCCCATTTATGAGCACAAGATCCCTGAAACTGATTTCTTAGTTATAAGAACGAGGTATGTCGCTTTATACAGTCAAGTTTATGTTCAAGGTTGTATTTTTTTTTACACTTGTCACTTTTATATTGTTTCTTGTACATATATGCTTTTATTTTTATTAATCGTATGTTTCCTTCGCTTATATATTTTTATATTTATTTTCATTGATTTTGTAATCTTTGCAGACAGCAATATTATATTAGAGAAGTGGATGCCTTGTTTGTTGCCGGACAGGAATGCCCGCTTTACGAAGTGCCTGGACCGAACTCGAAGAGAGCGAACAATTTTGTACGAGATTTTTTACAGGTGTTCATATACAGATTATTCTGGAAATCGCGCGATACTCCTCGACGAATTAAGATGGATGACATAAAGAAGGCCTTCCCATCTCACAGCGAGAGTAGTATCAGAAAAAGATTAAAGCTCTGTGCGGACTTTAAGAGGACCGGTACGTAAGCGATATCAAATTGTTTGTTATCTCTTTTTG
Organism: Solenopsis fugax; assembly: GCA_003595255.1. Classification (NCBI taxonomy): domain Eukaryota; kingdom Metazoa; phylum Arthropoda; class Insecta; order Hymenoptera; family Formicidae; genus Solenopsis; species Solenopsis fugax. The sequence continues at coordinate 6,737 of QKQZ01051398.1, forward strand.
TAATAAAAGCTGGAAGAAAGCAAAATAGGAATTGTATAAGAAGGTACATTATTGATGTTATATTTCATTTCAAACTCATCATTCAGGAACTTATTTGAGGAACTTATAGGCATGGACTCCAACTGGTGGGTGATAAAACCAGACTTTCGATTGCCAACGGAAGAGGAGATTCGCGCTATGGTGTCACCGGAGCAATGCTGCGCTTATTTCAGCATGATCGCGGCCGAGCAGCGTCTGAAAGATGCCGGATACGGTGAGAAGTTTTTGTTCACTCCACAGGACGATGACGACGAGGATATGCAGCTAAAGATGGACGACGAGGTAAAGGTGGCGCCGTGGAATACGACACGCGCTTACATCCAAGCTATGAAAGGAAAGTGTCTACTGCAATTGGCGGGTCCGGCCGACCCGACTGGTTGCGGCGAAGGCTTCTCTTATGTCAGAGTGCCGAATAAGCCAACAATTAGCAAGGTTCGTTTTGACAGATATCTATCAAATGTCATTATTTAGATTAGAACAAATAATTGCAAAATGTTGTTTCTCGCATAGGAGGAGCAAGAAGCTCAACCGAAAAGAACTGTGACTGGTACAGACGCAGACTTGAGGAGATTGTCTTTGAACAATGCGAAAGCGTTGCTGCGAAAGTTCGGCGTACCCGAGGAGGAGATCAAGAAGTTATCACGTTGGGAGGTAATCGACGTGGTGCGAACTCTATCAACGGAAAAAGCTAAGGCCGGTGAAGAGGGCATGACAAAGTTTTCACGCGGCAATCGTTTCTCTATCGCCGAGCACCAGGAACGTTACAAGGAGGAATGCCAGCGAATCTTTGACTTACAAAACCGCGTACTGTCATCGAACGAAGTGTTGAGCACGGACGAGGGCGAGAGTTCGGAGGAGGACAGCTCGGATATCGAGGAAATGGGTAAGAATATCGAAAATATGTTGTCGAATAAAAAGACCAGCACACAGCTATCGTTGGAGCGAGAGGAGCAACAGCGGCAGGAGCTACGAAAGATGCTGATGGGTGAGGCGCAAGAGCAGGAGAGCAAGAAAAGCAAGGAGAGTAAAAAGAAAGATGAAGAAGAGGACAGTCCGGTTAATAATTACAATGCGCAGCAGGGTCGTGTGTTAAAGATCTACCGCACATTCCGTAATTCGGAAGGCAAGGAGTACACGCGAGTCGAGTTGGTGAGGAAAGCCGCCGTGATCGACACGTACATCAAGATTCGTAACTCGAAAGACGAATCGTTCATTAAGCAGTTCGCTACATTGGACGAAGCACAGAAGGAAGAAATGAAGCGGGAGAAGCGTAGGATTCAGGAACAATTGCGACGAATCAAGCGAAATCAGGAGAGGGAACGTATGTTGGGCGGGCCGCCTAACATAGTGAACGGCAGCAGCATCAACAATTCGAGCAACAACATATTCGATCGCAGCAACACTAATACCCCGACTACCACTTCCTCAACTAGTATCCTTCCATTCTGTAATTTCCAATCCTCTACTTCTTCTATTCCCGCGCCTAAACATCCTAAACCGGAGGTATCGCCTCCCAAGCGTAAAAAACCTAAACTCAAGCCAGATCTAAAACTTAAATGCGGCGCTTGCGGCAACGTCGGCCACATGCGTACCAACAAGGCATGTCCACTCTATCAGAACAGCATCGCCACCGCACCGGTAAACGTCGCGATGACCGAAGAACAGGAGGAGGAAATTGAGAAGCAATTGAATACTGATGATCAGGATCTAGTTAATGTCGACGGCACTAAAGTGAAGCTGTCCTCGAAACTGATCAAGGTGAGTTGATGGATATTGAAAATTTAATGTCAAGCTCAATTCCTAATCATTTCGATTATCGGATCCAAGAAATCTAAAGAGTGATCAAAACCTATATCTGGGTTTATTTCAGCACGCCGAGGAGATGAAGAGGCGTACACTATTGCTTAAAGTGCCGAAGGAAGCAGTGAATTCAAAGAAACGCAGGAAACCACCCACAGACGATCACTGCGATTATTTGAAACGCCATCAAAGGCCGGTTAATAGGCGTAGAACTGACCCGGTTGTCGTGATGTCGACGATATTGGAGAGCATTCTAAACGAATTGAGGGATCTACCAGATGTATCACCATTCATGTTCCCGGTTAATCCTAAAGTAAGCGTTATTTTAACTTATGAGGTCAGATTATGAACTAAAAAATTGATTGCAAATCAAATAAAACTTAAATTAAAATATTCAGCTATAAACTTTATATAATTATATATAAAAATTATATATAAAAATTAATTTTATTAACACTATAATGGAAATATCTTGAAAAGTGAATAATATTGTTTTACGAATGTCGACTTATCATATGTCTGTGTATTATCAGGTTGTCCCCGATTATCACAAGATCGTACAGCGACCCATGGATCTGCAGACCATACGTGAAAATTTAAGGTTGAAAAAATATCAAAGTAGAGAGGAGTTCCTGGCTGATGTTAATCAGATCATGGAGAACTCGTCGCTCTATAATGGACCGAAGAATTCATTGACTATGGTCGCTAAAAAAATGTTGGATACGTGTGTGGAGAGACTCGGCGAGAAAGAGGATCGTTTGATGAGGCTAGAGAAGGCTATTAATCCTCTTTTGGACGATAACGATCAGGTTGCTCTTACCTTCATCTTAGACAACGTTATCAATAACAAGTTGAAATCCCTGACAGAAATGTGGCCATTCATGAAACCTGTAAACAAAAAAATGGTGAAGGATTATTACAATATCGTCAAGAGACCGATGGATCTGGAAACGATATCTAAAAAAGTTTCTGGTAAGAAACTCAAGTGTTTATTGATGTATAAAAGATATAGAATTATATTCTTGTCATTTATGTTTAAAATTTTTTATTTTCTTATTAATTTATCTATTTTTAAAACTTTTAGCGCACAAATACCATAGTCGTCACGATTTTCTTAGAGACATCGAACAAATTTTGGAGAATTGTGTGATTTATAATGGCAAGGAATCTCAGCTCACAAATAAAGCGGAAATGCTGGTTAAAGTGTGTAAAGAAACATTAGACGAGGTACGAATATTTTTCTATTAGACAAAAATTCATTGAGAATGTTGAAGTAAAATAGGAATTAAAGGTTACTAGAACAATCGCAAACAATGATAAATTTTGTTTTAGTACGATGAACATCTGACGCAATTGGAAAACAATATATTGCTCGTGCAAAAACGAGCGATGGAGCAAGCAGATATAGATTCCTCATGGCTCTGCCCGGATGAGGAAAACTATACTATCGCGGAAACTGAATACAGAGGCGTAAGCATTATGTTTATTCTTATGCGTTTAATATGTAGCATATATATTTCTTACTTATAATTCACGTTTTATTATTTACTTAATCTTCACTTTCTCAATATGCTTGATTTCTTTAATTTTATCCACATTTTATTCTATATTAAAATTGATCTTTTTTTTCAGAGCCAGACCAGTTCTCCGGAGAATCCATTTGGCAAATCACATATGGATGACTCCGATTTTGTCGACATAGAAGGAGATATGGAAGCGGACATAGATAGAAGCTCGAAAAAGAAGCACGTGCTCGAAGAAGGTAAAGTGGTGTAATCCTAACATTTTTTGCAACCATCAAAACTTGTTTATAATAGTCTTTCTTTCTGTCATAGATCTTCAATTCTCTAGCGAAGATGAATTCGATGAAGTGCCATTCGGCACGGACGAACATTCCGAGCAAAACGAAACGGAGGCGCTGGAGTTGAGCGAAGTTAGGGAGGAAGGTGTCGTATTAGCGGATGATGACAGTCAACAAGCCGCCGAGGCAATGGTCCAGTTAGGCAACGTTGGTTTTTATATGGGCGAACAGCAGCTGCTTCAACAAGGTAAGGACAAAATTTCAAGCCATTGATTTTTCTCTTTTGCTTTTCTCAATAATCTGTTCTCTTGAAAAACCCTTATCTCTAAATCTTAGAAAAATATAGATAATGCGAGAGAAACCTATTAATATCTTTAATCATGTATAACAAATATGAGGAAACTTTTCAAAAATGACTTTTCATTGGAGTTTTAAGGCTCCTGTCTATTCGCCGCGGCCATATTGAAGTCGTGACGTCAGAAGCGTGAAATTGCATGAAATGACAC
>QKQZ01051400.1:0-10633 GCA_003595255.1 Solenopsis fugax
GAGGGGCCCCGCGGGCCTGTCCGCCGCGCGCCAGATGCCGGACGATCATAATTAACCCTTTCACTGCTAAGTAAGAGACACCGTCTGCTTTCTGCTACTTTAGATTCAGACGCGAGTCCTATTCCTTACGAAACTGTGATGGACCAGCCAAGTCTTTCGAATAAACTTGATGTAATTTGCTCTCTGCAGCTGGGATTTACTCATGATTTACTCGCAGCAAATCGTTTTACACACAGTTCTTTTTATATAAAACACTTAACACTAGAATTAGTCTTAAATTTAACATTGAGATTTAAATAATGAGAATTAAATACTGAGATTTAAACAATGAAATATTTACTTACGGTTCTTAAATATTTATTCAATAAAAAATGATAGTTAAATTAAATTAGTGGTTCTTGTACTAAATAAATATTTATTTATATTTAGTAAATATTTAATTGCAACCATTTAAACAAATATTTATTAAAATTTAGTAACTTTGTTTTTCTCTCAGTGAAAGAATAAATTTTCTCTTTTAAACTTCTTCATATTAATTGAAAAAATATGTAAGAATTTATAAAAAGTAGGACACAATAGAATTCATAAATATGTTTGAAAAGTAAAAAGATTATTTTGCTGTAAGAGGAAAGAGTGCAAGAGAATTTATATATAATCCTCGAAATAATGAACGATGATAAACCTGAAACTCATATTTTACCGTCTCCTTCCCTTTAAGTGCTGCAGATTATCATAATATTCGTGGAATGTGAGTGGCATTAAATTCGAAGCGAGACACCGAGCTCATCGGCTGTCGATATTACCGTCAAGTATTCATGCAATTTCACTGCAATCGAGTGTTCATACATTGTAATCGATTGCATGGTTTTTTTTTTTATTGATCGAGAGAAGGACGCGCATTCCTCTCGCGGACATTTTCCTGACGGCCGATGCACCACGGCCGAGAACTAATCGCTAATGACGGAAAAACTGATTGTAATCTTTGAAGTGTGCGAGCTTATGTAGAATTGTCCGGAAGATTTGCATAATGGGTGAATCTCCCGGGAGTTACTTGGCGATCAGCAACAATATGCCTTTCTCTTCGCCGCGCAACACTCGGGCGCTTAATACGCGCACGCTTGTCCGCGTGGCTCTTCGAGATAATCCGCTCCACGGTAATTTACTAGTTATGCCAACTAGAATCATTCTAAGGATGGAAATTATCCCCGTAGCTATACATAAGCGCAAAACGGAATTATCGTTACGATCCTCGTAACAACGACCGAGCCCCTGATTTAGCAATCTCCAGTAATATACGGCTTCTCAGTCTTCCTCACCCCCGCCTACCCATTCTATTCATTTTCTCTGCTCATCTACGATATTACATGCGGATATAATTTCATGCTGTAACTAAGATTCGTCTAAATCTATAATATGCACGTGTAAAACATGCATACGCATGGTCTTCTTCCATTTGCGGCCGATCGGAGAAAGTCTATAATACTTAGCTTAGGAACATATTGCTCAAATCCATTGTTAATCAATTTTTATTATAACAATATTTGCCTTTATCGATTGTGATAGATAGACTCGCGAGAAATCCGTGTACGTCGTTTCTCATGCGCGCGTTCAAGTCACCGCGCGGAGTGCCCCTTAAAATAAGACAATACGTGACTGCATCTTATATCGGAATTATCAATGTATTGCAATGAGTTTTATTTATCTGCAATTAATATATATTCAGTAATTGATTTAGGTGATACGATAATTAATAGAAACTGCTTTCGCTCATTTGATCAAATTATTATTTTATATATAAAAAATAATTTTTTCTTTTATATATAACATAAATATATTAATTTTATTAAATATTATCATCAATTTTCCTTTTTTTTTACATTTATGTATTTTCTTGCTTTCTCACGGATAACTGCATTTTTAATTTTGTGTTAGCGTTTATATCAAAATTCATTATCATGATAATATATCCAAACTCATTTCTCGGGACAAGCGAAAGTCGCTTTCATCTACGTACACGCGTCTTCGTTTTCCCAGCGAAGACAAGATCTCGAGATGTAAGGGAAGAGTAAGGAAGGATATGAGGGGAGAATGAAAGAGCAGAAAGAAGGGACGGGTGATTCACGAGAGAGGAAACCGCGGACACGGCGGAACGAGGAGAATGAGCGAGCGAGCGCGAACGAGCGTGCACGTGGTGGCACGTGGAGAGGCGTGGTTCGTGGGAGGGCCCTGCACACCAGAACGCTGCAATCCACTTGGCACACGCTGTTCTGCTAAGCCCTACTCTTTTCTCTCGGCCGTTCGCCACCCTACTCTGGCTCTTTGCCTCTCTACCTCCGCGCGTTCACCCCTGCCTACGGCTCTGCCGTTCGTTCGCGCGTGTTAGTCGCCGCCGTCCGCGCGTTCTTCCGCGTGCACGTGCAGTTAGATGCGGAACTCGGATCCGTTATACGATCCATTGGCACGATCGAGAGTCGAGATGTTCGAAGGGACAGTATTTGGAATTCTTTAAGTAAACATTTTTGGAGCAAAAGATTCGTGTGGTCTCTCTTTATATTTTTGGACCAATGAATTTTACAAAAAAATATATCATATTTAATTAGGAGGACTTAGTTAAGAAATTAATATAACTGATAATTAATCTCATTCCGTATTTCATGTTTTTATGAAGTTGTCAATGTAATTTTTTAACGCTGTATAGCAACACCATTACTATAATATTTTCTAATTTTATTTTAAGATAATTATAGTGTGCATTGCACTCTCGTGTTTAGCGCATCTTTTACGATGTACCTGCTTACTTCCACCATATTTCTTGCAGATAAGATTGCGAGTAATTGCACATTCTGTGCCTTTATGCAATCTTAAATCGCGGATTTTATGGTATCTCCTCGGGCGGGCTGTTAAGTGCCATTTTCGCACTTAAAAATAACCGCGAACAACGTATACAACGGCATTCAATTAACTGTAACTGTAACGAATGTTACGGGTTGACGTTCTCATGGCTAATTTATTGCGTGGCGATAACGACATTGTATTTTATAGCAGCGAGAACATATAAGTTTTTATTTCCCCAAAGCACGCGACTATCACCAGCTGGCAGGTAGTCTCGCTAATTGCATCAGGTCGATGTTTACGATGCAATTAGTAATCTAAAATTTTTGATGTCTAGATGTCAGGAATGATCGATCGAATTGCTTTATTTTCCATTAACAGAGTCTTTATTAGACGCAAGTAGGATTTACGACGACGTATTTTAATTTTCCTTACAGATCAATTAATAATGGACTTTCAACAAATTAATTAACTCACTAAATATAAATACGTGATACTGTAATAATAATAATTACCGTAATAATTTATCTAAAACAATATGTGTGTCATATCATTTACTTATGTTATACTCAACAGTCAATTGTGCAATGCAATAATTAAATTTCACGTATATTTGCATCAGATAATTAAACGAGAAATCTACATTTCCCACAGTGCTATGTTTAAAACGAGCAATTATCTGTGTACTAATGCACGCATAATTCCTATAATTTCAAAGATTCGTTTTCAATAATCTCCCTGTCGATAATCGCACATTTTCACTTTATGCGAGCTTCGGAATAATTAACGGAGATTGCTGAGTCTGACACAGCTCGCGGAAGACGTTGCCGATTTCCCCGTTTCGTTCTATGACGGCGACGCGGATAACAATAAGCTTGTTCCCTTCTCTCGCGTGCGTTCAATTCGCCATAACAGCCGGTCTATTGTGTCTAATCGTCACTCTTTCCACGCGCGCAACACACCCCTTGCAGAATCGATCGGCGTCACGGTGAAATCGTTTACGACCAATGCTTCGCGATCGCGGTAGGTGGTCCTCGGTGTGGTGCGATCGTGAAATTAAATCGAACGCGACTTCGATGCCCGTGACTATCGACGAATGGCATCTCGATGCACCGGGACGCCCTGCATCCGGCTGTCATCGTATCGGATTACTCGCGTATCGAAACCCTTTCTAGTGGATTTGATAAATCATATTCTCGTTGTTTCTTACAATCAAATAAATGACTTAAAATACGCAAATGAAAATTATCATTAAACATTAGAATTGAATAACATTGTGAACTTTCTTCGTTTCGATCAAATGTATTAGCATCAGATAATTTATTATTCTTATAAAAATGTCTAATGCTTATTATCTTGGTAAATACATTGTCATAAATAAAATGGAAGGAATTATCATACATTATTTCACAATTAAAGAAATCTGTTCTCTTATACGATTTGATGTTCTTCAGAAATATAAATTTAATATAATTGTGAAATTATTTTTTCTAGGAGAGATTTATAGAATTACTAATTTTTTAATTATTAGAGATATTTCAATTACTATTAATTATCTGGAGAAAGCATCAGTACCTTATACTTAGCATCGATGTTCTGTAGTAAAAGCGTGGTGTGAGATTGTCTATCGCTTGGCCGTCAGGGGATAATATCGCGTAATAATAATCGGGAAGGGAGGTAGGGCGCGTGGTTGTTTGTATAGAATGGGGTTGTAGTATTTTAAATGCCAATGATTTCATGTCTCCCCGGGGTGTTCGAGACCATCCTATATAGGACGTCGCGGCGACGTTCAAGTGCTCAGTCGACGACGAGGATTCATAGATTAATAAGATCTACCGCGAATCTCTTGATCGTGCTCGAATGTAGTGAAAGTGATTTCGGAAATTTCTCCTTATTAACGTGTTGCCGTTTGGCTCGCTTTGATTGGCTATTAAAATTTAGAAGAGTTAAAAGAAATAATAAAAATTCATTGTAATAATATAATTTTCCAAGTCGCGCGTAGTAATGTCTAGACATGATCGCCATGGATGATGGAAATTCTCAGTACCATAGATACTGTACGTACTTCGAATATTCAATTTCTTTGGAAAATTTCACATCGAAATTTGAAAGTAGATTTGTCCTTCATACTTGAAAAAAATTATATATTTGAAATATATAATCATTATCTATTATTTTGTTGATACATAGGTATAAAATATTTAAGAAAAGTTTACGAAACACAAAATTGAAAATACTTTGCGTTTATCTTGCGTTTCATCTTGCAAAAGATAACTTGTTCGTTAATAATATTTTGAATCGATTTTAAAGTGTACGGAGATTTAAACGTCGGAGAGTTGTTTCGACCGAGTTGTACTTAACGCGCCGCTCTATGTACCGTGCACCGGAAGTGCAGTATGTGCCACACAGAATGCTTAAACATCAATATTAATCGCGTTCTTGCGATAGAAAAAAAATGTTCCTTTCGACGTATTTGAAATTGACATATCAGAAAGTTTTTCCGTAGAAATGAGGTTACGGTCCATTTCTGCCTCTTCGCGCATAATGAGTAATGTTAGTCTGTACTCCCTATTTGCTAACATTTAACGATAGACAGCATGTGCATTATTTATCAAGAGTTCGAGGTCCCTTATTGGAAAAGCAAAGCATTATACGTTGCACATTTTGCATCTCACGCATATTTAGATGAATTTAGAAGAAATGCTGAATAAATACGTGGAAAGAACGATTTTGCTAAAGTATCTAAACATTTACTTAGCTGGATATAGATCTGGAAATGATTTTATTGGAAGATCAAAATAATTATGACGGAAGTTCAAGCATGATGAGCAAGGCTATGCAAAAAATTTTGACATTTTAGTAATTAATTTGAAAAGTCAACAATAATTATTTCTTTATGGCCTGATAAAATCATTTTCAGATCTGTATCCAGCTAAATTTTTAGATACTTTAGCAAAACCATTCTATACTGAACATTAATAATTAATAAAGTTGGGTTTTTGATCAAATCTGCGCTAATATATTAAATGGAATAGTAATTTTCAATAATATGTATTACTTTTCCTCAATTCCTTTTCAATTTCATTTCAATATATCTCATATTTTTATGTTCATCCTAATTAGTGTGCTTATTAAAAAAAATTTTTTAATTTATTTTACATTTTAATTGAAATAATATTGATGATGCCTAATATATAACAACATAATAATCGAAAGCGTTCCTTTTGATATTACAGGGCAACTGCATTCGCCGAACGGCGATAGCGACAACAGCAACGGTAGCCAACGTGCGGTGGCTGTTATTCGTAGCGAGGTAGAGCAGCAGCAGCAGCAGCAGCAGCAGCAGCAGCAGCAACAACTACATCGCCAACGACTGCAGCAACGTCAAGCGACCGCTACCGTTCCGGTTCTCGCCTGCACTAATCAATCGTCTATCACCACGACTACGACCGCTCTCACAGTGGCATCAAGCATGCTACTTTTGCAAACACAGGTGAGCTTCATTTCTCTGCTTTACGACACGCTCCATCTACAGTTCTCCAATTAAACTCGAATTAAATTCATTAAAATTGGAGATTCATTAAATTTCGAAGACGTTGAAGAAGGTAGGGAAACTGAAGCGGTTATTTTAGCGATAAATAAAATTGAGAGCAAAGTGAAACTTGATTATAAATTCAACCGATACTCTGAAATGTCGTCTGCACTGTAAATCTTATGATCGTAGCTGCTTCGACTGAGCGGATCAGTTAAATCCTCGCTTGCATATTTGCGTGATGCAACACAGTTGCAATTTTACGTAATATTCGCTCATATCTGATTTCATCCCGTCTCTCATAAATAATTTCAAGAAGAGGGTCTTATGAGAAATATAATGGATATGAATATGTAATATTCCTCAAAGAAAATAAATTCAGGAATAGCGTGCTCCCTACTTATCGGTGTGAAAAAGTAAATGGCAATATTTCAATGATATTATCATTAAAATATTGCCATTTACTTTTTCACACCGATAAGTTCGCCTTTGCACGATCAGTTTGAAGTTATCACGTCGCGATATCCGACGGCTAATCCAATTTTTATCGGTCTCTCAGACTTTAAGATTCCACGCCAGGTTCGGTAACAAGATCCACATTCTTGCGATTATCACTTGCATGTATCATGCACAATTTGCATTCCATGGATGCCGTCCTAACTGTTTCTTCTTCTCTTCCCTTTTCACCAGTATATTCTTTCGGTTTCGAATACATTTCCGCGGTGGATGAAACGACGTTGCGGTCAATTAACCGCTAAAACGACAATGTGCCATAGAATTAGCGGGGCAATATCGAAGAGGTTGCTTCGACAGTTTAGCGGGAGAAAATAGAGAGGCTAGAGAAGAAGGGTGCTTTTAGGATGCCGTTTAGCAGACCATTTATTCACGGTCTGGAAGGACGAGGCTTCGATCGCCGGTCCTCGGGGGAGCGATGAGCGAAATGTCAGCTCGAAGCGGAACCGGCACTTGCAAATTGAATATCCACCCTCTTTTACCATCCCCGTCCTCCTCCTCATGATGCTATTCTTTACTCTCTGCAGCAGGATTACTATATATTATTTTTTTTTGTTCTCAGTCAGATTTTTAGAATAGTCTTTAAACTCAAGATTTGTTAATGACAATATATGAATTTTTATTAATTACATTTTGTCATTGAAAAAGATAATTGTTATTGTTTCTAATGTCCATAATATAAAGTGCCACTTACACTTTTACAAACGATATTTTTATATTTTTGCTCCTTTTTCAGAATTACATTGCAAATTTTGACTATTTTTTCAAGCACTGAGAAAAAGATATTTAAAAAGATATTTGTGGAATATAAGTAAATTTATTTCATTGAAATGAATATTTAAATACGGTGAAATACAATTTTATTTTTAGTAAATAAACCAATTAATAAAAAAAATGAAATATATTTCAAAGAGAAATAAGATATATTTCACAAAATTTCGTCAGTACAATCAATTCTTTTTTAAATTGACGAATATCGAAGAAAACGTCACACTTGTTTGCTAATACTTTGACATTTTTTCTCAGTGTAGAATTGTTTAATTTTCATATTTTTTCATATTTTTGTTGTCAACCGTGATTAAATACACATTAGTTTTCCAAAATTTAACGACCCTATTTTGCAAGTGGACAGGAAAACATGTTATAATTTTACAAACCGCTTCGAGCATCGCGATGTGATAAATCTCGTTAATTTTGAAAGTTGCTTTAATTAGAATATTTTACAGGCGATTGAGTAATTCATTAAGGTATATCAGTGTACATAATTTCTTGTCGAATCGATCTACAAAGTGTCAATACAGATCATCAATACGTTCGTTCGTCGTTTATTATTATCCTATTGCCGCGCGAATATTTAATCGCGAGCTGGTATAGTGTTTTACCGCTCATCGACTATCGACTATCAATGATTGAAGCGGGTCGGGAAAGAGAGAAACGGGGTGAGGGAGGACAGGGAGAGAGAAAGAGAAGCTCTAAACCTCTATCGAGCGTTAGCTTATAGACAACACGCGATACGAGCTTGGCTTGTCCAATCCTCTCTCGAACATCCTCTGCGCACCTCGATTGTACATCGATGTCTCGACTCTGTGGCTCGCAATTGTGGTCGAACAATGTTTCCGCCTTGCAGTTGGGTGCTTCGATTTGCCGCTCGCACGGCTCTCCGGAGACCGTGACGGCTCCGCTAGAGGAAAACATCGTTTAAAACGGCGTTTAAAGTTAATAGTTGATTCTTTATTCGGTATGTAATTAAAAAACAAAAGATTCGTAAAGTTCATGTCGATATGGTGTTTAAATTGGCTCACGTCATTCGTGCGACGCAGGTATTTTTTTTATTTGCGTTTCTTTCTATTTTATTACTCATATTTTCCCGGCTTTCTATTTATTTAGGATCGAGCTTGTTATTATGTTATACAAATTTATGATATAAATTTTCATTAAAAAATCATTAATATTATTTTATTGAATCATGTAAATTTTTATTTCTTATATACGGAAAAAATTATTATTTAAATGTAATTATTTTTGTTGGATTAATATTATAAATTGTTATTATAAATAATTAATCTCTGCTTTCTCAATACCTTAATAAAATTATGGTTATTTTTATATGTATTTGTGTGTGTGTGCGCGCGCGCGCGCACGTGTGTGTGTGTGTGTGTGTAAAATACAAAAAATAATAAATTTTATATATAAAATTTATTATTTCTTATANGCGCGCGCGCACGTGTGTGTGTGTGTGTGTGTAAAATACAAAAAATAATAAATTTTATATATAAAATTTATTATTTCTTATATATATTTATATGTATTATATTATATTTATTTTATAGGGCTGCTGTATAAATGTGGCTGTAATTTTTCATTGCAGAGTCCCTTTGGTAGTTTCGGGGAGTTCCTGAACAGCCCTTACCCAGACGCTACGGATGCCGGAAGCTTGCCCGAGGAGTTGGACCCCTTTCCGGAGTTGCAACTCGGGAATCCGCAGGGCGTGCCTCCGGTCGACGACTCTGCTCACCAAAGTGTACATCATCAGACATCGCAACCACCACCACCACCACCCCTCCCCGAAGACCTCCAAGCTGATTCGCTTAGGTATGCGAACTATCCTTAAAAACTTTCGATATTCTAATCTTGATGATTATAATTTCTTTTGAGAATTTTTCAAGTAATACGACAAGAAAGATATACTATTATCAATATTATAATTAAATCAAGATTTTTAGACGACAGGGCTTTTGGATAAAAAGTTACGCATCTTTGCAGTCCTACGCCGTTACCGAGCTTCCAGGAGACCTACACGGTGCAGCGATACAGGCAGGAGCTGCAGGGTCTCGGTATAAAGATGGACGATGAATGCTACGACAGCTCGGTATATTCCTGCACTCCTACTCATTACCCGACCGAATTCTCGCCCGCGGTGTCCTATCACGAGCAACAGCCGCAACAGCAGCACCCTCACCATCACCCGCAGCATCATCAGCCGCAGCAGGCTCCGCATCATCATCAAAGTTACTTCTCCACGGAATCGGCACCCACCTCGACAACGGCAGTTGTACAGCCCTCCAATCATCGGCAAGACCCATCCTACGGGGTGGCTGTCACTATGCCCATGGTTTACGGGGCACCATCAGCCATCGCAAACGTCGCCACTCCCGTAGTTCCTACTGATCTCTGTCCCAATGTTGACACCAGTGTCGTCATTGGTACTCGGCCGCGAAGGGCGTCATTGCCCACCCAGAGATCAGAATCGGCAAGGTAAGGATCTTTTATGAAATAAATAGAATGATTTCGAGTCTCATTGTTCCTCGCTTAAATTAACAACGTTCTAATGTGAAACAAGAAATTTGCAACATGTATGATCTTTGTTCTAAATTCATTATTTCGTTCACAATTTCAATTGCTAAGTCAAATCGGTTACGGAGTACACGTAAACGAAATTTTAGTTAAACATTTTTAATTTATATAATTCTGAAATAATAAAACAAATCGTGCAATTTGTCTAAATGCATGCGTGTGACAGATCATTTAAATCTTGTTATAAATCTTGGAAAGACACGAGTTTGGTTTCTCCGCGTTTATAATCGCGACGCGTGTTTCGAGGACACGAGACGCGACAGTTTTGAGAGACTCCCTGTTCTGACTATCGACGGGTTATAGATCAATGCGCGTCCTGTGTCGTGTTAACAGTAGTGGGAGCACGGATTCCCCGAAGCCGCGTGGCGGCGGCGGTACCGCGAGTTCCGTCAGTTCGCCGTC
>QKQZ01051401.1:0-18290 GCA_003595255.1 Solenopsis fugax
GGAGACGCCGCCACCGCCGCCGCCGCCGGGTTCAAAGTGCACGAGGAAGAAAGCCCGCTTTCGCGTTCTCTGCGAAAGAGCGGGCTTTAACGCCGGGCAATAAAACCTGTGGAGTGGCGTAATGCCTATACGAGTGTGATGCCTGCGAGTATAATACCTGGGAGAGATACGTACAGAAACTCCCGCCCCTCGTGAGGTGCACGGCGGGGTTGGTGCGCTTATTTCCTGCGTTATTCGGCGAAACGTAAAGCGGAAATTAAAGCTGATAGACCGGGTAACGGCCCGGCTCGGATAATTATGTTCGTTCAGTTTGCATCTCTCCCCTTTGCGAAATCGGCGAGAGCACTTATTTGCATATCGGTCGAGTTAAATCGCCGCGGCACGAGTTGTATGTCCAGCGCGTATATTTAACGCCGGAAGGCGTACGCGGTGCGTACAGTTCGAGACCGGACGGGAACACGTGATAATTTAAGCAAAAAATATTCTCACAAAACTGTTATTGTTAGCAAATAATCGTCCTGAGGGTGTGCAAACGTCGAAGTCGGTGCGTTACGCGTTGTTACATCACGCGAGAGGCAAGACCACGGAATTTGGAAGCGAGATGAGACGCTTCCTCCTCTTTCACAATTCCGAGTCACAATTGAGAATTATCCGTAGGTCCGACGTGAAACTTGTTTTCCTCCATCCGTACGATTCGCTCAATACCGATTAGCGCGAGGTTACTATTTTCCGCTTAATGGCCTAGCGCATGCTATAACTTCTCTGTCTCCGTGTGTGCAGTTCGCAGTTCTTTTTTTCCGCGAACACGTCGCAGTGCAGGCTGCAACTTCCTCGCCCAATTAAAAATAATTGAATTGCAAAATCTGCTTTAATTCGCCAACTTTTAGACGGCTTGTGATAGGAGCTCGTAATTATGCGCCAAGGCTATATAAGGCGAGCACTCCACTAAAAAAAGCGCTCGCGCCCTCGCGTTTTTACCATCGCGCCTATATATTTTTACGACAAGTGTGCATCACTCGGCCATGACGGATATACAGCGAAAGATTACGGACATGATGTGTCGAGCTTTTATGCCGAAAAGAGGAAAAACGGGGGGGNATAAAAGCGACTCCAGGGGTGAGAGGGAGGGAAGGGGAAGGGGAAGCGAAGTGCTCGTACGCGATTTATTGTAATCACCACTAAAACACCGGTATGCAACAATTTGCAGTGACGTTCAACGATGCGAATTCAGTGCTCATCGATCGCGCTCGCAGTGTGCGAGCGAATAGGTTAACGCCGTTAGCTCGCGTAGCCTCGCCAAGTCTGCCGTTAATACTTTACGCCTCGTGCGAGCTCCGGGATAAAAAAGATAGAGTGGAAGGAAAAGAAAACTCGACGCCTTATCGATCATACCGGGGTGTTTATCGTACGTTCGTCGCTCATTCACCGCCGGCGGCGGCGGTGATACGCGTTGCTTGATACGCTGCCAACGATAAAGATCCACGCGGGATATCGCCCCGCGAAAGACGGTGCGCGTAATGGGTCGCATCACTAACGCGCCATTACTCGAATATTTCAGCGATGTTGAATTGTACGATGCACGCGTACGAGCGCGCACACACACACGCACGACGAAAATTGGGTCTACCCGAGTTTAATTGAACGGCCGCCGACCCGCGCGGTTTCCGAATGCTTGTCTGTAACGCGAAACGACGAAATGATAATTGACGCGTGCTTACCGGTATTCGCCGCGAAACCTCGTTCGCCGCACGCTTTTGTTCATCGTCGCAGTTGTCGCGTGTATGATGCAGTTAAATACACGCGCCCAATAAAGATTACGATCGTTTTGCCACGAACAAAAAGAAGAATGGATTTTCGATAATTTCCCAAACGCGGTAGACGTCCGCCGACATTCGACTTTGCCTCCTCTCCTCTTTAAATTCCATTTCTCAACGAAAATCGATTTTTTTTTCTTTTTTTTTTCGTATACTGTTAAATGTTAAAGAATCAAATTTAAACAAATTTCTTAAGTTAAATAACATTTGTTATTTTTAACTTCTATAGGTGTCGAAATTAATTATTTTAACACAAAATATGTAGTTAAAAGAACAATCTTATCTCAATCACCCATTTCTGTGGTTAAATTGCTTTGTTTCAAAATACTATCCGTATGCAAATATAAATAATAAAAAATAAAATTTGAGTCAAATTTAATGTTTTTATAGTTAATTTGTTTAACTTTATTGTTTTAATTTAAATTGACATATTAAGTAGGAGCGATGGCGAATGATTATAAGAATGATTAGAAATAACTCAAATTGGGTAGAATTCGACGCTACGAATTTAGTAGTATAAGAGAGAGCATGTATTATTACTTTACCAAAGAGTGCCCATCGACCATTATTATTACCCCCCTCATCATACATGGCACGTATGCGTGAACGCACGTCACAGCTAATAATATTCCGCTTATGTTCGCGTCGTTGCTTTCGTCAAAATTTTACGCGCTATATGGAAAGTAAATCTGGACTTTATCACTCTGGTGATTGTACCACCTTTGTTTTCTGCATTTCCAAATGCATCCGTTTAAGGTTTATCAAAAAATTTATATTCTCCCGGACGTTCCTACGACAGAAGAGATTTCCGCACAAATTATGAAAAAACGCAAAAAAATCCGCGACACGCACGATATGCACTCTCTATTCCTGCATTCGTACATCTTTGGCGAGCAAAGCTTTTTCTCCACTAAAACCATTAATTCTCTTTGTGGACGCGTTAGTAGCTTTCTGCCGAGGTGGAAACATCGCGAAAAGCGGAAGGAATATCCAATTCTGAGAAGATAATAAGACCGCGACACTGTCGATGAGCATCAGCGAAATGGGGTGAGCCACTTTTAGGGGCGGTTCGTCGCTTCACGACGAAAACGAGGTAAAGCGAAGGGAACCGCGATGACTTTCCGCGCGACCTCCGATGCCCCGAAGCCCCTCTTTCTCCTCGGAATTTAATAAAAATCCGAGAGCTTCTGGAATCGAGCTCGCAGCCCGTCGTCGTCGCTCGCCGGGCTCTACCGGGGAACATTATGCGTTTCGACTCTCTCCCCGGTGCATCGCCCTTCGATTCTATTTCGCCTCACTTTCCCTATCACACTTCTTGCCCTCTTCTGTGCATCTCTCTCTCTTGTTCTCTTCTTTCCTCACCACATCACATTTCGTGGAGACGTTTCACCCGTCTCGAGTAACTTCCAGACAAATTGCGTTGTCGAGCGGTGCTTGCTTCGACTATTTCGAGGGAATCGAAGTATTTGTTATATAAATGTTGGTAATATAACAGACGATTCGTTATTTGGTCAACGGATCAATTGCACGTCGAATCGCGGAGATTAAATGGCTGAGTCTTAATTAAAATCGATCTCGTACAAGAATATTTTGCGTGTATCTGTGTACTTTCGTATGTGTAATAGTTTATTTCAAGCTTAAAATAATATTGAATCTGTGACAGCTGCATACTGTGAGAAGCCATGAAAATATTTAAGTTTGTAAAAAAAAAGATGAGAAAATACGTGTAGAATGCATCGACATGAAACAAATTAAGTCAACTGTCTTTGACGTCTGTCAGATTTAACGGTTTGCCTCGTGATTCTTCTTCGTGACCTAAACTGAAAGAACGGACACGTCGAAATTGTGAGAAATAGAAGAAATTGGGAGCACGTGGCGGTAGAATAAACGGGATTGCAGAGCCGAAGCCGAGGCTCTGGGTTAAATACTTTCCCGCTTCGGTATTCAGCTTCGTTTACTCGACAACGCAGATTTTCCCTTTGGCTCGATTCGCAAATGCATTCCTTTTGCGCCGATTCACAGAGGAAAGCGGCGGGCATGGCCAGGCGGATCGATTGTACCCTTTGGATTTATCCTCCTGAGAGACCGCAGGCGGTGTTACACTTTGTAACTACGGCGCAACAACGAAACTACCTAGCTCCATGAGTTTCAGCTATCTGCCGCCCTTTAAGCTTTGCACGTAAAAAACGTGCTTATTGCTAATATTTTCTAACTTTTAAATAATATGAATGTAATATTTTCTATGTTTGTGCGTTATTATTTAGTTTAATAGGGACAAGTTGTACGAAAAAATAAAAATAAAAATTTTGTTACCAAAATCGCATTGAGACGATATCCAATTTCTAATTAATTTTTTTAAGAAATGAAAACAAACTACATGATACTTACGATGCATTTCAATCTCTACCGACGTTGACACGGGTTGACTGATATTGTTATTGGATGCTTGACAATCAAACACCGCGTGAAGATCCGCTCTTGACAATTCTCTAACGACCAGTGTGTTCCTACGAAGAGCAGGAAACTCGCCTAGCTCGTCCTTAGAATCCAAAAGCGTCTCTCCCCGCCACCATCTCACTTTGGGCTCGGGGCGACCTGCAAATAAGTACCATAAAATTTATCAGCTTTGTTTAAAAATAAAAAGGAAATTAAGTTGAAACGTTTTAACGTGTATTAAAATTTTATGATATTTTTAACTTTAGTTCCTATTTTTATCTTTAATTTTCGCTGTTTTTTGCACCAACGATAATAACAATACATTAACAATAATCCTTTAGATATATGCGCATTTAAAATAGAATATTTTTGCGGTCTATAATCCAAATGAACTAAACAAAATTATAATTATGGACAAAACTATTTTTTATTGTAACAATAGACAAATAAGATTACTTATATCTTCAAATTTCTCTACTTTATTTAATATTTGCTTATTCCGAGAGTAGACACCTATGATAATTTAATCCGTACCTATTTTTTTCATTTCTCTCCTTACTTTTACGAACAAATATTGACCAGAAAATATATATAAGTATCTCAAATAGAACAGATGATTGTTTACGTAAAAAAAATAGGTTACTATTCTCGGTTTAATATTGGATTATTGGAAAATATTGCGAAAACAATTAAGCATAAATTTCCGTAAAATATATTATTGTAATAATATTTTTTAAAAGATAATATTCCAATTTTTATTAAGTTTGATATTTTATTTGTCATTTACCTCTTGCTGCAGAACACAAGAATTTAAATTGATGCTTTCTTGGCAAGAAAAGCATACGTGTTATGGCATCGACAGACATATCGGTCACGCTATCCAGTGCAACGTATCGCGCGCGTACCTTTCCGTCTTACTACTTTTCCGCGAGAGTTTACCAAGTTCCGTGCATATACGTACACTTGCCCGCCCACATCGGTGTAGGCTGCGCGGTGCGCGTTAATTCATAATTCATAATGGTCGTTGCGTGCGGATAATCCCCCGAGGGTGAATATCCCGTTAAAGGGAGGCGGCGAGTCGGAGGGCGGTCTAGCTTGTACCGGAGCGACCTCATTATTTTTTACCGGACCTATTTTCGTTCGGGAGGGACAAGCAGAAAAACACGCGCGGCGGTGGAGGGCGCGAGGGGGTTGCGCCGGGGGGTTGTAGGAGGTAGAGTGGAATTGTAGGCGGCGGTGAAGAGCGGTATAAGAGCGGCATAGCACTGTCGTGTCCCTCGGGTGGCGGCATGCGAAGGTAATAAAAATAAATTTATTATCGTTATTGCCTTCGCCTTGCCGACACAGCAGTGCGCGCGCGTCCGGATATTAAAATGTAATAGAATAAAGGGGAGCGCCGAACGAGTGCATGCACCGCGACCGCCGTTAAAGCACTCGACGTTTTGTCGAAGCGATTAACGATCCGGGGCACAACCGTACTCTTTTAATTCTGTATTTACACGAAGGTAACACGCGCGAGGGATAAAAAAATCTATATAGTAAGGTGAGCGATATTTATTCCATTCTTTTCGCAGATCGTCAGATATGTTTATCGAGCTATTACAATGACTGTCGCGAGATCAAAGAAGGAATTATCTGACACGCGGTAAAGAGCACAGGTTAAGGAGCGTTGAAAGGTCACTTCGAGTTCAGAATTTTTAAAGAAATTCTCGCGACCGCACTGCGTCAGAATTCAGAGAAACGTTCTTTATCCGTAATATCAGAATGCGGTCGTGTGAAGTTTTAATTAGACGCTATAACTAAGAATAACACGACTCCGGTCTACGGGATGAATGAGATCGCGGCTGTTTTACATGCGAGAGCGAGAGAACGGGTTATGGAACCGCAGAAGAGGGTCCATTCCCACCGGCCGTACCAATTATTCTAGAGACTCTTTCGTGGCGTATTTACGAGAGTAGCCTCGAAAAAGAATACTCAGACGTATTTTCATTCGACCTGTCTCTCATTATAGAAAGTAGGACTTACCCCCGGAGACGAGGCACTGCAGTCTCATGTCACCACCTTCTTCGTAAGGGCCGGCCATCCTTAGGACGGTCTTACCGCGTTCGTCGATAATGTTCGGTTTCTGTGGTGGTACTGCAACAGCGAGAGAAAAAAAAAATTCAGACAAAATGTCGTGAAAAATACAAGTATTCTGAATGCCTAAGAGAGGAAGCGCAAAGTAATTACTTTAGATCAGTACTTAAAGAAATGAAAAAGGAACTTATATAAATAATTGCATTTTATAATAAGATAATTTAATAATAATTTAATAAATTTTATTCATCAATCGGATAAAATATAGCCGTATTCCAATTGCAGTTTCATAATTATCTAATTTCGTACACGTAATACGTCAATTTAAAATTTTAATACGATCTTTTTGCAGCGATGACGTGTATCGATGAATGACAGGTCATGCATTATATAGCACCATATAATTATAACTGACACAAAAAACTTGATAAATCAAATTGTCGCTTGAATTAAATTTTCATTTCGCGATTTAATTTCTTAGTTCGTTGCGATGAAAAAATACGTAAGATGTATCATCGACGTTTTATTTCGAAACTCACTTTTGCCAGTTGCCGTGTTTTTTTCGTCGAGATATAATGCTCGGTGTAACCAATCGTTTTCGAGTGGTTGCAGAGTTTGACCGCCGAGTCTGACACCACTACGAGCTATTTAAGCACAGATAGGAAACTTTCTATGTAAGTCAGTGGCGTCCGGGGAGGAGTAATTCACGATACTCATGCCACGGACGCCGCACGAATAGTCGAACAAGCAGGTGTACAGGTGTTATAGGTAACCGCGGGAAACTCGTGCGGACGAGTGAGCCAGCACGAAGGCGCGATCTGAATAGTTTGGTGAAAATTTCGATTCAAAACTGTAAAGTGGAAGATGCAGAGCGAGACCGGCATCTTCTCCGCTATTATATCCCATTATATCGCGAATGTATTAACATTACACGTTAATTAAGAACGTGTATTGCAACGTGAATTTTTTTGTGTTATTTTCTCAACTATTTTAGAGTTTGCTACATAAACGAGAGGAGTGCTCTTCGTAATTGGATTGGTATCAGCTACGATCCTTCCGAGATAACTTGCAACCTCTTATTATGTCGGTAATTCGTACACCTACCGCGCACAATAAACCATTTTGCGTGCAAGGAAACAATGCGCCGCGAGGTATCAAAAGGGCACGTAAGGGGGGTCACGCGGGAATCCCCGATCGTGTATAGTTCGTTCCGACATGCGGACGGGTGGAAGGGTCGGTCTATCGTGGCGTGTAAACGCTGGCAATTGAATATCGGAAATAGCGGCGTGTCGGAACGTCAGAAGGTGAGTGGAGAGTGTATTGCTTCGAAGATAGGCTGCAGTCGCGGTTGGGATGTCGGATGTCCGTCCAAACGGAACAGGCTGCCCTGTATGAAAATTCACGATGGCTAATGGAGCTTTGGATGAATTGATGCTAACCCGATCTGATTCCGCGCGTAACGCGAAAATATCTTTTAATCTTTTAACAATCTCAATTTTAATCACAACTCTTACACGAGAAAAAAAAACGGTTTTATTAAAATATCTAAAAATTCAACTGGCTACAGATAGACAGAAAAAAATGACTATCAAATCAACAATTCATTGTTTCATATGTAAGCAAGAATATAAAATCTTCTTGGAAGAATTTGATAATCTTGATCAGACATAATTTGCTTAAATGAAGAAACAAAATTTCTTTATGTTAGCAAATTATATCTTTTTGAGATTATAAATACTTTCAAGGAGATTTTATATTCTTGCTTATATATGAAACAATAAATTGTTGATTTGATACTAATTTTTTTTCTGTGTATGAAAATAATTTTGTTAGGTTATCAAAATAATTATGTAAATTGTTAAAGTTGATTGTTTGAATGACAAAATTAGCTTTGTAGCATTGTTCATCATGTTTGAGCGTCCTTCATAATTAATTTGATAGTTTAATAAAATTATTTTCAGATTTGTATCTAGCTAAATTTTTAGATACTTTAGCAAAATCGTTCTCTTCATGTAAAATTCGCATTTGTAAAGTATTTTATAATTGATCTAATTTTATAATCCACTTGATACGTTAAGTACATAATCAATCATCTTATGTGTCACATTAATAGTGGTGTTTTTCCGTAATTATTACATACAATTAAGGACATGGTCTTAGAGATCGTAATGGTCTTGTGTACCTCGTCCACTGAGCTACAGTACATTTGTTCTCTCTTATAGTTATTCTCCTGAATACATATGAATGCATCCACAGGACAAATTGGTGAACCGAATAGGAAATAAACTGGATTAACACGAATGCGCGAAGTTAAGCCATTGGTCACGATATCGTGCAAGTGAGAAAGTCCCGACGTGAAAACGTTACTCGATACCAGCCGGAAATAACGACGAATGAAGCACCTCTGAAAATAGGATTACCGCACCCTCTATATTTTGTATTGAGTGTAATCGATATATTAGTGAATCCTTTGGTATTAACCGCAATCTCTCCCCCCCCCTCTCTCTCGTTCTCTCTCCGTCTCTCTTAATACCCACTAAATATCAGCTTAACATACGGCAACCACTCGGAACGTACGCAAACTAAATTATCAAAACGCATGCTGGCGAGGTACTTGAACTCTCGCGTTTGCAAGCGACGCGGATTGTGCCGCGGATAACGGCGAGATAATTGATTACACGAGAACATAATATAAACAGGGTTGTGTTTGCACGCTTTTAACTTAATGCACCATTATAATATCGAATGATCTAACATAATACGCAGTGAGCTCTATATAAGTAGAGAGGGAAACTAGAAATCAGAAAATTAATGTTTTGACTATGCAGTAGATTCAACATAGATACATGCCAAAGCAGAGAGTTAAGTATATGCAAAAATAATAACAATCCTTTTAACTTGTGATATAAAAGTTTTGTTCACAAATTAAAAAAATCAAAATTAGAAATAATGTCATGTAACTTCTTTAAATGTTCCTATAACAATTAAATTTGCATTAAATTAACTTTTAAATGTTGTTTATATTAATAATAATAATTGTAATTTTTCGGTCTAAATGTTTTGTCAAATGTTTTTATTATGTTTAATGCATTTTATTAATTTCTACAAAGTCTGAGAAATGGCTTTGCAACAGTGACAGTTCCATTGTTCACGAACTTTGTCGAAGAACGGAACGTTTCCAACGAACATTTTCACGTGACAAATGACATGTTGGAATTTAACGGATTAATTTGTAGTACCTAAGTTTCACATTGGCGGGAGTTGATGTGTCCTCGCAAATCATGATGTTTGGTACGTGACACGGAAAATTTGTAAGAGCGCATCATTCGCAAACGAGAATGTTGAAAATACAAAAGCATGTTTTTGATTCGGAACGAGTAATAGCAATTACTTCCTAATAAGTTCTTCTCATATAAATCTTTAATGTTGAAATTCGACTAAATAGTCGACCAACAGAAATTGCAGCGCTCTGTACTTTTTGCACACGTTTTATCCCAAATGTCTTCTTAATAAAAACTGAATCATTTGATTAATTAACTGACTTTCCACGCAAAATACGTGCTGTTGAAGTACAGTATATAAACACATTGCCTGAGTCTTGCTGGCAAAAAGTAAATATTTAATTTTTCACGGCCTGATATTGTTTCGACGATGAGTGTTCCATATGAAGGTTTTATCTGTTAATGTAATAGTAAGATTCCTCCAGGGAGAGTGACCACACTAGTAGTTTTTCCGAAGGGTTGCTACGTGAAATGAACATCTAGTAAATTGAGGAATCGTGTAACGAAGTCCTTTTCCTAGAAAAGTGCGCTTTGCACGGAGAAGTGTCCTTTGCCAAAAGAAATGTCCAATTCCGAGGTGGACGTCGCTTTTGTAAAATCTCATGTCTTTTCTTTCCAAGATACATTAAGTTTCTCGAAGTGTACAGTCGACGCTTAAAACGGAGATCAAACGTTCTTTGTAACAGATAAATGGTATTGCGACAACGACTACAAGAGAGGAGGATAAAAGAAATGTGAATTGTAATATAAAAAAGGCGCTGCGATATTTTTTTTTAAGAAACTTTCTTACGTAGTAGAAAATTATGCTTCTTTAATATTAGAACAAAATAATTACCTTTTTGAATATTACGTCGTGTTACACATAATGAGAGTCTTACGACGAATCGTTGATTGTTCTGTGACTAGTGAACAAAATGACAAGTGTTTTACCCGACACCAACATTGTAATTAAAATAATTCAGTAGAAAAATTAAAGTAAAATTCAACAGAAATTCAATGCAAGTTACTCTTTCAGAATTGGACAAGAAACGTGAGTTGAATTCATTAGATGAAACATGTATATATTATAACGCTCGTTAATTGCACGGAGAGGCACATTAAAACTTAATTCTCGAGTCTGGTATAATAATAATTGATTTAACTTAATGTAAGGAAAGTTAAGAAATACGAATGATATATAGTACGAAAAACGCGAGTGCAACGGGGGTTGCGTGTTCAACTATCCTAACTATGTGAAACTGACTAGCGGAATTTGCTTGTACATTGTTTTCTTGCTAAGTATGAATTTTCACGAGTGATGGCATAATAGAATTGTATCAAAGTTCTATTGCAACGATCAATAAATTACAACTTCGTCGTTGGTAATAACGAGAGCATCATTTTAATATTCTTCAATAATCGCAATATGAAGTTATTCATTATTAGTTACACAGATCTATTTTAAAATATTAAACGAAATTAATACGTGAAATGCAATTTATTCGTGCGATCATTCGCGTTAATCGATTCACATCGAGCTATCTAAAATATTGACACAGTGCTCTGCGCATGACGGTTGAATCAATGACATGCTGGCGTAAAAGTGAACATTGAAGCGCGATAAAAGTTTCGACGATCGCTACAAAATAAATACCTTGATATTAAAATAATTACAGGTTTAGACATTTTTTAATCAGAAACCAAATTAATGGGTAAATTGAATTGTTACGATTAATTACATAAATTTTGTAAATATATTTATTTTTTCACGCTTATTATTGCTTATCAATCTTTCCTCATGCTAGTATCAAACTTTTAAAACTCAGAAATAAAAAAATACCGTTTATGTGTATATTTTTTAATATAAAAATTTTATGAATATATTATTAAATGTGATATGCTATTAAATAAGATACGAACCTATCACCGTCAACTGAATTCTGGAGTTTCTAGTCGGATTTGTGGTAAAATCCACTCGGCACCTGAATTCGCCTTCGTCCTGTTCCTGTACGTGGTTAACGCTCAAAGTTGCTGGTTCCGTTGTTGTTCTGAATAACGCTCGATCGCTGAGATAGTCTTTATCCTTCCAATGCAATGGTTTTTCCGAGTGCTTACCGCGCAGATCATAACTGAAACAGATACATATATTTTTTTACTTATTTTATATCCCTTACTTGTGAGAATGTGACAAAAATACAAAGAATGAGACATAAATATAATATTGCAAATTGATGTAGATGACGTTGATGTAGATACGTGCGAATGATATGATATATTTAAAAGATATTACGGAAAAGTAATAATAAATGAAGTGTGTAATATAATACCAGATACGCTAAATGGATTGCTTTTGAAGACGATGTGTGTAAAATATCCATATAGCCATATCTATTTTAATTTAAATTTTTGAATCAGATTATATGCGTTTTATAATAATAAATTATCAAATTGTATCAGTACTATATCTAAAGGTAGGCCCTTACGATGATTGTTGAAAGGGACTAAAAGGTATATTAACAATTCAACAATTAAAAATCTGCGTCCAATATTGTTAAAAATACATTTCATTCGAACAGATTATTTCTGTTCGGTCGTTTGATTCTTTTTATTTCTATTACAGGATTGAGACAAAATTTTGCTGAGAATCCTGTAATCTAGAGGAAAAGCGCATAGTGTGTTTGCAGCATGATCTCGTACATAAGCCAAAATCGTTTCACGACTAGCGCGTGCTCAAGCATGACTACGCCATATGTCGCTTTATATTATTTTTTGCTGTTCGGTGCCGGGAGTAGCATGATCACGATGAAAAATAAAGTAAAATAAATGCAAAACTTCAGAACTAATATCGCGACAGGAAGAGAATTTCGTTAACTCTCTACTCTTTAATGCTCTGAACACCTCGCGCATATTTGATGTAGACGACGAAGTTAGATAATAAAGGACGCATATGATAGTAGAAGAGAAAGAGTATAATTTCACTAATTAATTTAATATGATATGAACCCGCTTTTGTGAGATAAATTTTGTATTTAAAATTATTTTAACTTTATGACTAACACTAAAAAACTAATATATTTAATGGAATACAAAGTTCGTCTTTCTGTCATATAGGTATATAAATTCTATTATATTATTCCTAACGCACGAGATAATATTAGTTGTAAATTTATTTCAAATATTTTTCCATACAATCTTATAATTTTATGATGCAATAAATTAAGATTAATGTATTTCTCTAAACATTGCCAGAATTCATATCTGAACACGTCAAAATTTTAGTATCTTTTTTATCTTAAGAAATAAAGCTAGCTGTGAATAGGGTTAGACCTAGGTTCGAACATTTTGTTGTTGAGGATGCATAAAACGACAGAACAAAAATGATGAGGCGTACTGTACGCTCGAGGTGTTAATTAAGAATGTATCGGCCAGCCGGTCGTCCTCCACACTCGGACGATCGGTTTTACAAGGAAGCTGCGCTTGCAGCCGTCCCGACGCTTCACCGCAGATTGCCCCGCAGTGCGATCCTCCCTCGCATACCTCGCCCCCGAGACATCGTGAGCATCGAATTTGCGGAAATACCACGAGTGCCTCGTCTGGTACAGATTCGGCCGCGCGTAGAGTTGGAACGGTGGACGGTGGACGGTGGACCACGGGGACGGGCAGAGGAGGATGGTCGCGAAGGGTCGAGAGAGCGGCGCGGTTAGGGAGTCGGCAGGGGGGTGGGCACCGGGCGGAGGGTGCCGCTGGGTGTACATTCCTCCGGTGTATTACCGGACCTGGATACCCACCAGCTGGCAAAGCTGGTGGGTATACCCGTTGCGCGCGATCACATGCTCTCCCATATGCTGGACCGAACAACAACGATTCTCTCCCTCCGCTGCTACTGTGCCATCGATGTGCTTCCGCGGACTACGCGAACGCGGCGTGCATTCCCTCGCTA
Source organism: Solenopsis fugax (assembly GCA_003595255.1). Taxonomy (NCBI): domain Eukaryota; kingdom Metazoa; phylum Arthropoda; class Insecta; order Hymenoptera; family Formicidae; genus Solenopsis; species Solenopsis fugax. Next base: position 13,527 of record QKQZ01051401.1, read on the forward strand.
GTTGCATCGAAATGCACGTATGCGACGTAACACGTGTATCGCGCGCGTTTATACACGCGCGCACGTTCGGCACGCTCGCCCTCGCCATGCGGCGAAAGTTAACCGAAACGGGAAAGTTGGCACTACGCAATGGCGCGAGCCGACGATATAGAGCGAGAAACCGCTTTCTCGTGCATGATCGGGGTCGAGGGTTCCAAACAACCGTCTGCTAGGGATATACCGGCCGAAACGATTACTTATACAGCTCGGTGCGCCGCGCCGCCCTGCCTGCAAATTGCACCGCACGTAGCACGTCGTTCGAAAGTTACGAAGCGCCGTAAGGGTGTGCAAGCGGACCAGGGGATAGTGTATATTACTCCTTGAATTTGTCAAGAGTGCTTACGTACACACACCGACGGTTTTACCTATATTGGCGTTGAACAAGACTTTTCAATGCTCCTTCATATTCCTCTTATACAACTCAAGTAACGTATTTATGTCTCGAGAAGTTGAGTGATAAGGTTTTATGAATATGTGATAATATATATTGTAATATATATAAAATATATAAAGTATTATATATATATATATATATATGTATAACATATATCATATATGGAAATTGTATAAGATGATAAAAGTGTATTTAAATTATTCCAAGTAGAGCATATAAAAATATATATTTCTTGCACGAAAAAAGTTGAGAAATTAATTTTACTTAGCAAACAATAATTGCTATACGATTAATCGAGTTGAAACATTATTTATTCATAAATTTGTAACACACGTACGGCTAAATGCTTGATTACAGATATTGCAACCTATTGCGATGTCGTGTTAACGGCGTTGTATATGATACAGCGAGGTATAACAGATTAGTGGTCGGACGTCCGTATCGGGACGTGGTTATGCCTGTCACAAGCCAGGGCGACCAATTATAGCGCAACATCTCGTGCTCTCCATCAGAATGTACTATGTAACATTTCTAGTTGCGCGTGTACACCGCGATTGTGCAAGAAAGTTGGCCGAGAGTTGGAGATCAATTCCGCGTATAAGCACAATACAGAGAATTGGAAATTGGTGGTAAAGGGACAAACCGCGTTTAGGCGAGATAGATTTCGCGCCGTTAAATGCTTTCTTCTCTGTATCTCAGCTACGAATATCCTATATTCGAGGAGAAAATAGCGACAAGTCACACTCCTTTCGATCGTGCTTGAAAACGAGATCTCTCGTGCACTTTTGCAATTTGAGTCTTCGTCGTGCTTAAAAATGAGATTGCATTGCAGTTTTATCGACCATTGGACTGTCGGATATATAGCCGTACACGGTGCTCCCTGTACACTTCGGAATATGAAATCAGTATATTAATAGAGGAGACACGATAGCCGCGGTAGCGTATGATTATGGAATACAGTAAAAAGAAATAAGCGCCTATTACGACACCGACGAACGTTTAACAACATGTCACGCACGATCGTTTACCTGGATAATAATTTATGTTGGATGCATGCTTATACCTTACGACCTCTATTTCTTTCTTGAACTTTAAACACGATATTTTTTTAAAGGAGCTCCAATATTAAATAACTTAATTTCGTTTAATTTTTTTATAATTTCGATTTTTATTATTTCAATGATTGCAAATATATTTAAAATCTCAAGACTGTAAGTAAATATCAGCTTATCTGATAAAATATGCCGCGAAAACTTTCTTACAGGTTTCCGAATTCGAAGTAACAGCAGCGTTGCTTTTTATTTTATCTTTTCCCTAAGAGTCATGCATGGCCCTTTAGAACTGTAAGTTCCAATTTTCAAGATGTCCGAAGTTTATGGTGCAGACGCGCCATCGGCTTCGCGTGAAGTTTAAGCATCGTCGGGGAGCGTTACAAAAATGCGCGACTATTTAATGCGTATAAATTTACTATAGCACGCGCAGCAGGAAGTTCCGGCGGCGGAAAGTGGAGTCTGTTTGTGCGCGGCATTTCCGAAACTACTGTGAAAGTTTTGAGCTGACGTAGGAGGTAGAAGGGGCGCAGCAGTTCGCAATGGTACGGCAACGATGTTGGACCGGGCCGAACTGTAGCTCTGCGGCGCTTCGTCGTAAATTCCTACAAATGCTGTAACAGGTCGGCGCGCGCTACGATGCCCCGACGCTCGTTCGTCGTTATTACGGCACTGTACGTCGTTATGAATTTTATGATCCTGCGCTATAAGTAATGCCGGAATTTATAATATTTATCCCACGCTTTCAAAGATGCCACGGCCTTTGCGAAATTCGTCTGTGCAATCGTTATATAGCTGAAAATTTTTTGACTGTACAACAAATTGCTAATGAAAAGATTGCGCATATTCGTGCCTTTAATAAGAAGCTTCGTCTAAGAGAATCACTGAACTTTCAGTCTCACAAAGCGAAACAGAGCGGATATTTTTAATTTAAAGACCTATTTTTTTCAATTTTTGCACTGTGTACAAATTCGCAGTAAAAAATTAAAGTAATATTATATATAATTAAAATTTACCTTTAATTAAATTAAAAAATATCAAACCTGTCTCTATGCTGTTTATAACAGTAATATTCGTAGCATCGATCAAAAGTTTCCCTCTACTTATATAAGATATAAAAATAAATATTGGCGAATTCATCATCTTTGTCCATTTTAGTAAGATGGCAAAAAAAGTAATTGATGCTCTAAAAAGACCTAATTAGTTTCGTTAGCACGTTTTCACGGCAAGAAAAATACATGTTGTATCGATAATGTATTGTGTAGCGAAGCTAAAATGTTCATTGAATAAGGGTTACGTAATCCGTCCATTCGAAATTACATCTCTCCCACGTAAATCGTATTATTAGCCTATAGGACGATACACATATCCTGGTACGCCGCGATCCAGCAAGGGCAGTTCCGTCAAAGCCGCTTGATCCCATCCGGAGGTATTAAACGGAAATCGTCGACAGATGCGTCCGGCCGGTTAGGTCGTAGACTCGCGCGCGGATTAATAACCGAAGATCCCCCGAGTTAATTAGCGCTCCGGCTTAATACGAAATGCCACCACGGCACGTGTCGCGATAACTCGCGGCCCCCGGGCCGTCGAATCGGCAATTGCAGCCGGTCGGAAGTCTGTTTTCTCTCTCTCTCTCTCTCTTTCTCTCTATCTTCGTACAAGACCGCGGCGTACGCACTGATTCCGCACGCACTGCACCGCACGGACGTGACGATCGTGCATTCCTAGTGCGTGGCTGGCCGGTGCATAAAGGACGTGGCGGACTGACGGTCCGTTGTGTCCGCACACCGGAAGCGATCCGATAGAATGCGCGGACAATGAGGAGGGCTCCTCTGCCGGAGGAAGCTGGCTGGCACCGCGCCGTCCGTCGGTCGGCTTCGACGCGCCCCATTGATTGGTACGCGCACGTACAGTCAGCTTCCTTTGTGCCCTACTACCTTGCCCCTGCGCAAGGTGCATTCACCTTGGTCATATTACGGTTTAATTGAAGTTGATGCCGGCCGCGTATAAAGGCCCGAACGATATATCGCGCCCGGGGATCTTGGGAAATGTAATTCGCGAGATTAAAGTGGAACGTAGGTCAAAGGGGATGTTAATCATTTTTAGTGCCGAGAGAGAGAGAGAGAGGGAGGGAGGAAGGGAGAGAGAGAATTCGATGTTCCAAATTGTCCTACTCTTCTCGTGCACTCGAACCAATCGCGTATTATACGCTGATCGAGCGGAGATTTTGCGCATGCAAGGAAATACGATTTCCGGAATTATTTTGTATGTATATATGTACGTGTGTGTAATGGGTAAAACGTCTTAAGGATCGCGTGTACAAAGTGAAAGACGTTATGTGTAACAACGATATGTAAATTTTTAATATCACGAGCAATAATTAAACTTTAAATACATCAACCGTCGATATTATTTTTTTTACTATGTCCCGCTGAATTCTTGCACGTTTTCATTATTTATACAGGATTGTCACGATAACAATTTATCGATATGAAAAGTCTTCGCTCTAAAAATACCACTTCAATATATTGAAAATCCGATTAAATCGAAAAGGTCAATGAATCAATTTAATCGAAATACGATTGTCTTTTCGATTATTTGAATAATTCGATTTTGAAAACTAAACGGTTTTCTGATCAGTCATCAATCGAGTAATGCCAGCTCGAAAAACAAATTCGGTAGAACGCGGATAAATCCGTAACAAAGCGTCCATTTAAATTTTCATTAAGAAAGCATGCTGCGCCAGTAATTCACATTCCTGCTATTAGTTCTCGTGTTATGCCACGTCAGTGGCAGATGATTCTTCTTCAAATAGAGTTGGCAAGTTTTAAAATTCGCAGTAGAACGTTACATAATTAAACAGCTAGCGGTTCGAGCAAACGCACTCTTTAATTTCACGCGAAATGCATAATCTTGAAAAATTGGCAAATTTTTTCGAACGAAATTGCAGCCGCCTTGGTCGGCGCGCGGCGGCTTGAAGCTTAGATCTCATTAGTTTTCATTTAAATCCGCTGTACGCTCCCCACGAGATGTGGCACGGTCTCGCGAGCGGAGCGGCCGTTCCACAGTCGTTCCCGGAGTCATTATTCTCGGACGTCCCTTCGGCGAGCTCGTAAAAATTGATCCTTATCGCGAGAGCCGCGCGCTCCACTGCGGTGCTACCGGATATTCAATTAAAGCAGGCCGTTCAAACGGCCGATATACGGCGCGCTTAGATGGGCAGACAATCGACGCGGTCTATCCTGCCTGGCGCGGTACAGCGGCGCGGCGCGGCGCGGCTCG
>QKQZ01051402.1:0-18497 GCA_003595255.1 Solenopsis fugax
AAATGTATATTCATGTGCTCGGAGCTTAAATTGCTGATTTTTTTTCGACAAAATCACTTTGACGAGTCTCGATTGTCGAACAAGGAATTGGCGCGGCAGCTCAAGGAAATAAATATAGGGATAATGCAATCTTTGAATCGGCAATTTTTTCTCATCGGGTAAGTCTTATTTGATATACTTATTTGGCCGTTTTCGATCGGTATGATTGATGATACTGTGATTGTAACATCTAACAATAAATATGACAACAATAATAATAAAATATTAGCAATTTTCTCCCTCCCTCCCTCTCTCTCTCTCTCTCTCTCTCTCTCCCTCTCTCTCATGCAAACTACATTTTTTTTAATATCTAGCGATTTTGAAAATTCTTGGAAATGTGGCTCGAATTTCAAGCACGTTTTTTGAGATCGATCTTGCAATCGAATGATTTGTAGTTATGCGGAAAAAAACATTGCCAGTTATAATAAATGGAACATTTCTTTCTAAGAGAGAAAATAGTCCGACGAGGCCATGGATACGCCCGGGCATCAGGTCAACATAGTACGTTCACCATCACTTTACATTCACTACCACTTGTAAATGTAAAGAGTGCGACGATTAAACGTTGCGAGAATAATTAATATGCCATATACGATCAACATATCAAAGAGAATAATTTTGTTGTATCGAAAAAGCTTTTATGTATAATTAAAGTCGCAAACGTACACTTGAATTAATTGTTCCTTCATTCGTTTAATTTGTTTGTCTCTCTCTACTTTTTATCTGTTAATCAATTCCCATATTTCGATCAGCAAATTGACACTTTTATAACAAACATTAATTCGCAGCATATTTTACATTTACATTTTTGTTTCCGTCAATAACAATCTGATATACTACTGTTAATATTGCCGTTTAGTTTTAAGTTTAATTATTTAAATTTTATATTAAATTTTTTTATTTTAAAGAAGAAAAATATTCTGATTTAAACATGCATAGTTTTCGGAGGATTTCTTCAAAAGCATTTCTTCGAATCTATATACTCTATATGCTATTAAATATATAGAATAAATAACACGTTACTTTTTTCACTTTTATTTTACAAGAAGCAGTTTGAATTAGTCTAAAGTTGACATAAGAAACCTAAATTCAACTTTATACGTGCCATGCCTAGCTTTCTTTTTATCTGCATCTGACTGAGTTGCGATGCTTACGAGATTAATTGTTTGTGAATGAATACGTTTCTTTTCAAGACAATAATTCCATCTCATTTTGAGAACTTTGTAAAAAAGAATACAAAAGGAATAAGAGAGGATATATTATGGCAATTATATTCTCTCATGTACATATTAAAGATAGCGGGCGACGGCGCTAAAGGAGAGGAATATGTATTATGCATTGTTAATCTAGGCCGTAGCCAGCCTCACCATGCAATTGCGTGCAGATACTGTTCCCGAGCATTTTCTGTGGCTATAGTTTTGAATTTCGTTCGAATTCGACATGAAGACGCAACAATATAATATTCGCCATTCACACCACAATGACACGTAGTTCTAACACGTTTCGCTAAGATAAAATTGATATTTCTTCGCATGAAATTTTTGTACGCTAATCTAATATCGTGTCACAAAATGATTTTTCGTAGTAAAGATTACAAATAGCATCTTTAACAGTAAAAGGATAGAGTCTACAATTGAATAACTGCACGAGCTCTATTCCAAATCTTACATATGCTTCGTCTATCGATTTAAAAGAAAATTCCTAAGAAAATGGACATAATCTTTTAAAGATGTATAAACATTAGAAAGAGGTTTTTCAACACATACGGAATATGTAATGATATTTCGTTTCTCATTTAACAAACGTAATACATCATGCGTTAACTATAAAAAAAAATTGTTTCTTTAGATGCATTTTTTGGTCGTAATTAAATAATCTGATTGTGTTATCTGTGTTATAATTCAAAGTTGTCTTACACGCCTTACTTGGCTTATATGCTTATACGCACGCTCTTTTGATGCAATTACGTTGCTGCCTTACTATCTTTTCACTAAACTCAAAGACACATATCACTGCCTTTTCCCTTGAAAGGAAAAAAATAGAGAGTTGCGAGAAAGCAATTTTACCTTCGAAGAAACGTGTTGAAAGGGAAACATGCCAAAGGGATCCTGAAGCCAACAATTCTAAAAAAAAAAGCAGTTGCTATATTCACGTATACGCACGTTCGTCGATCGAACACGTATATCGTACGGAAGAGAGAAAGAGAGAGAGAGCGAGCTGCTTTTGTAATGTTAATCCTTAACTTACGAAGTGAAAAAAAAGTTATGCTTCTATGTCGTGAGTCCACTGAGCCCTTAAATAAATACGACCTATTTAATAAAATTTATGTTTCAGTAAACGTTGAGTGTGTATAAAATACTTTTTATAATTAGTGATTTATTTAATAGAAAAATTACGTTCTTCAAATAAATAAATACAATCCCATAATTTACGAAAATTGCGCTTCAAGTACTGCGTGTACACTCTCACGAGTCTGCTTAACTATTGTTTTTGTTCCTCTGCTTTAACTTGTATTTTTTTTCTATTGCGATTGATCATCTCTCTCGATGCAAATGCAAATATGCTCGCTGCGATTCATCATTTATTTCGAATCTGCACATGCAGTTATTTGCATACTTTATATAAAATTTATGCATAATTCCATATATTATTTGCCGAAAAAGTGTTTCCGAAAAAATGTGCCAGAATATCTATTAAAATGGAATATTTACAAAAGAAAAACATATTGCCATTTTAGAAATCTATATCATTCATGACTGTATACATGACTACAAATCATATTTGTATATTTAACATGTTACAAGATTAAATTTCGTTTCTATAAAGTCTAAAATAATAAAAAAGTTAGAATGTTAAATTAATTTATGAATAGGAGACGGAGAACACACAACGAAATAAAAAGTCGATAAAAACATGCTGATAATGATAACGTACGAAACTCTGTCAATCAACTTCAACATCGAGAAAATATGATTGTGCAAAAAAGGTAGAGTACAAAAAATAGAAATAGAATTGCTCTTATCGTTGCGCGTAAAATAAACAATGATAAAGCAGTGAGAGAATTGACGCATTCTTGCATTTATACATGTATATGTATGTACAAGAATTAATCAGTAAAGGGAAAATCAACATATAATATATGTATATTATAGTTTGTTAATCTCTTCACATCGAAGTTATATGGGTCTCAGTCCATTTTGAAAAAAAAAATTTGTTGACATTGAAATCTAATAGCTCCGTATACAACAATGACAAATGCTTCAAGAGTAAGAGGTAAGATCGCTTCTAGTTTAATTTCTCAGGGTATATAAATTTCCGAATTGACAAACGATATCTAACCACATTTCAAGGCTGCAACCTTCGATTTCCAAGCTTTTAAAAAGACGACGGAACGTTTCATACGCGATACACAATTTTCCTCGGGTTTACAGACTTCTCTTTTTTATAAATTGCCCAAGTATTTATAAGTCATTAGAAGATAAAATTAAACGGAATTCTTGATACAATTACCTTGATACAAATAGAAAAATAAAAAATAATTGCATCGTATGATACAATATTGCGATTGCAGATACGTACATTTTTACATCGAGGTATTTGATGATTGTAAAAACGTTCAAACATAAAAAGCTTGGTTCGTTCGAGTTGATCGTCACATGGACAATAAATAACATGTCGCGAGCACAATGTGAACTAGCAGTTTTTATTATTATCTGTGCTACGTTCGCCGTTTTTATTGCAAAGTAAAACTTAATTTTTGCGCACTCAACTAGTTTGCATTCCATTTTGTGAAAAACTCGCGGATGCGGTAAGGAGTTGCTACGCAACGAGTCGCCAGTCTTGGAGAACATTGATTAACTGTAAATAATGAAGAGAAAATTATATGTATATTCTCAGTTGTCAGACAACACGCCGCTGAATAAATTGAAAGAGAATCAAATTTGCCCTATAGAAATTTCATCTAGTATATATCTGAACAGTCTCCGTAACACTTTTCAACAATGAGTTAATGTTTGATAAACGCATCTGTAACGCGCGTCTTGCTGCAAAAAAATAGTATTACGAATTACGAAAGGTTACTTTTTAAATAAAAACTGAAATAATTTGAAATAATATAAAAAATTTTTAATGCAATAAATGAATTATATGCTCAAATTTTACACAAATTCTCAAAATGTAATAATATAGTAGAACAATCTATGAAATTAAAAAATTTTTGATAATACTTTGAGATGTAACATACATTCATCTTTAAGAAGTCTCGAAATTTGTCATCAACATCATTAATACCAGATAGCATCGTAGATATTGATTTGTTCGATGTGATTTTGTGAGACTGTGAACCAAGGTCAGACCTCGTTACACTACGGTGCTATTCAATTCTGCATTACGCGCTACTTGTATGCATTTTCTTAAACGCAAGACAACGTTGATAAAGGATGCTGACATTTTTAATCTAGACATCACTTGATGAACACGTTCATCAAATTTTTTTATGCTCTACATAGAAATACATAATACTATAATATACACTATACATATACGTAATATTTCATGTATTATTAGTGTCTGATTAGCGAATATATTTACAGTTGCGTTTCGAAATTCACTGCCAGTACTGAAAATCTATAGTATACGCGTAATGTGACTTATAGATTTTTAGTACTGGTAGTGTATGTACATACACCGGAACGCAGCCTACAAAATATCCCTATAAGATATATCATGATGCTTGCTCACAACGATGTATGCGTATATGCACATACGTCGCGAGCACATTGATTACTATATATTCGTCTAGAATTATAGACTACCTATGATAACACAAGGAGATTATCGAGTTTAGATATTCTCTTTCACAATACTTTACACGTTTATTTGCTTATGTAAAACTAAAGCAAAAAGTGACATAACATTTCTCACAATACGTAGGTATCTATTACCTTTCTAATTACGATTATTTATGATGCTTTATCTAGATTCTAGATTGTGCGATGTACATTGCTATATGTAACGTAGGCTGAATCGATCTATTGTGCTTTCATTCATAAAATGTTTAGCGAAAAACTAATGACAATGATTTTCAATACGTTACTTTAACAACTTTTATTATTTGTTGAGTCAATATAATAATAAATAAATAGAGTCCGTTCGGTGTTTCTACATAAACTATAGTAATACATTCTACATAAACTATAGTTTCTGAAGAAAATGAGCGAGTCCTTTTTTTCGTAGAAAATGCTTTTCATGTATGAAAAAGTAGGTCGCCTCATAAAGTCGAAATCTGACACGAGCCATTAACGAAATCGAATCACCAATTTAACAGGCCGCTCTCAAGAATGCGGCTTAAACGCTATCGTTATTACCTTGGGTACTAGCATTTTTATTAGTACTTCTTTTAAACATTTTTTATATATTCAATAAATATTGTTTCACGTGAATGTGTATAAGTACTTCATAGTTGCACTTTTACAATCATGTATAATATATTTTGAACTATACATATATACACAGTTTGGGAGGGAAGGTTCAACTGGTCACATGTTAAAGGAATGCGGTATTATAAAATACAAGATACTTGTGTTGTGTGATCCGCGTGTAAATTTAACAAGTTTTCTTATTCCCGTGGAAAGTTACGTTTCGTGGAGTACATGCATGAATACGTTATATTATAATACGTAATATTTGCACTGTTGATATCAATTTCAAATATTTATTAGTAGTCGCATAGCAAAAGAAAATGTCATCAAGTGGTAATGAAAGTTCGATTGAGCTTAAAAAAAAAATAGCTCAATTTTCTCGTGTTACATTATTCGCCTTTTTGAGAAACTTTTTTATATAACCCAGTTTTGTTTTGAAGATTGATCTAATTAGTCAATTTTTACAGTTAATTAGCTCCAGTTTCATCTACGAAGTCTATATTTCATATAGGCAGTTACAGATATAGACTTTTAGTTTAGATACTACAGTTGAGCGCTTTTACGGACAAATCGATGAAACCTATTAACGAAACGATATCAGAAACAGCCGTGACCTAAAAATTAGGCGATATTTGTCGCGCATGTTCGCCTTCATTATTAACTTGTATTATTACAAAATAAAGTAGTCACAGAGAGGGGGGGGGGAGTGTGTGAAGTTGGCACCCTTATGGTACGAAATCATAATTCTGTTAAAGGTTCTGGATTATTCACAAAAAAAGGAGGAGCTTTTGGTAGTTTCTACAAATAGTTCTGCCTATTATAACAAAGAAAATAAATTTTGAAAAATGGGGGCTAATTTTACACCCAACACTAGCACCAAATACTTTTGAATAGCTAATTTAATGTCTTTTAACGAGTATTAGAGTTCCCGATATAAAAAAAACTTTTTTAAGAGAAAAAAAATAAAAGAAATAAAAAAATGTATGTCAAATCCGAATAGTTCTAAATAGCATATACGATTCCTTTCGACGAGTTAGAGTTTTCGATACGTTTTAGAAACAGTTCTTCTCCGAAAAAGTAAAAAAAATCGGAATTGAATTTATTCTCAAAAGTCATATCAAAAAAATTATCGAAACTTCAAAAATATCAGTTTTACGTATCTATATTTCTCATTGAAATTTTTGATAGAATTGCGCGGCGGCTATTCAAAACACTCAACAGAACTTCCAGAACTCTTAAAGAATTTTTCACGATGTCAACCTTGTAGTTTTGAAGTGTTACAGAGAGAAGTGTTTCATTACTAGATTAAAATATAATTTGTTACTCACCGACACAGCGATGCGCACAGCAGCGGATCGAGTTTTCAACGTTGATCTGTAAAACATAAATAAATATAATTCACATTATAGTAGCGTCCGCAGTAATTAACATTGCAAAAACTGATTACGTTACATGCATAGATTTTATTTCTAAATTTCCATACAACTTGTATAATAATCTTATACAATTTTGTTATCTTGTTTAGTTGCAATTTGCTTCTATTTGGGAAAATTTATCTTAGTAAGTAGTGGCAGTAAGCTATATAAAGTAAAATATTAATACCTACCTTTCTTATATGACATTTATCTTATATTTATAGCAAAAGCAATCGTATCTAGTAAATATAATTTTAATATAAAAACAAGAGAGAACCGTACAAGAATATTCAGAGAACACATGAAATTTCTTTCGAGTATTTACAAAAGAGTATGGATAACAGGGGTATCTATTTGATTCGATTAACATTGCTACAACATAAGGATTTAAGGAAAGACTTTTGTACATGCGTTATGACCATCTATTTTGCCTAATTTATGGCTTATAATAAATATCAAGTTATTTAACTTTATAAGCATAATTCAATCAAGATAGGCGCATATCAAATGATATTGCATCGATTTCAATAAAATAATCGCTATATTGATTTTATCGTGTGTATTTTATAAATATAGTGTAAATATTCACGCGTGCGTATGCATGTGGATGAAAATTCTTCGCCCACATTATTGAATGCACGATACTTTATTTTACGCTATCCCAGCATGAAATGCTACCACTGATGCATCTCGTTCAATTTTGTTGCGTCTGCTGCGATGCGTAATTCTGAACAAACGTGACCCTCGTATACAAATGGAGATTTACAAGCCTTTTGCCCGAGCACAGAATTCCCACACATACTTGCTAATTTACGCGATTCGACGAATCAACCGATGTCACGACATGAATATGATAGACTCTCGAAAATTCCATGCTAATATAAATTTGTTGAATTTTGGGAGCAAGTTAATTTATTTGAAAAGATAATGGAAAGAACAGGAAAGAGGAAGAAGGTAAGGAGGGAAGAAAGAAAGAAGGTAGAAGGAGGGGGGAGGGAGAGAGAGAAAAGATGAAGTAATTTTAGTATTTGTAAAAACACAATTGCGTCAGATGAATATTTACATACTTGAATTATTTTCTTTCTCTTTTCATTTACATATATCTACATTGATTAAACATAAAAATTGCGAAATTATGTACTAACAATATGTTAAAACTATAATAAATATATTTTTCTGAAAATACAAATTTCTTATAATGACATTGCGATCGGAATATATCATTATCCTTAAATTATAAAATTACTATTAATTAAAAAATTAAAACTTATATACGAACAAAAAACGAGAAAAGTATGTATTTTCTTTCATTCTTATATCCATGTGTCTTCCATATATGCGCGCACGTACTTGTTTATGAGGATAATCGTTTACCGATGCACTTATTGGAGATTAAAAATTGATCGCATCTGAGACAACCATGAGCGAGCTGTCTAATACAGAATCAAGTGTATCAGACACATCGCTAATTATTTGTAGGTCCATTTCTACAAATGTCAGTAGACTCTGCATATATGCATGCATGCGTGTGCGTTGAATATATCTCCTAGATATTTTTTTTAATAAAAATACATCTTAAAAATAATATTAACGTTACACGTGGATGCGAATAATGTTTCATGTCGTATGATCGTCGTAACGAGATGCACTATCGCAAAGCGTAATTGCGTTTGAAGCTTTTCGGAAGTACGGGTAATGTGTAGTAGCGATCAGAGAGAGATAATCATTTTAGAGAAGATATATATTGCATTTTTATGAACGTGTGTATGTTACATGAATGTAAGGATATTAGATTTTTTTAATTTTAATTTGATATTCTAATAAAGTAATCTAAATATATAACAGGCAACTATATATTATCGATTGCCTATAATTAATAAAGATGTTTAAAATAAAGGCAAAAATTTTGGGACCAAACTTATATAATGCATGTGTAAAGATGTTATCATGTCACTTCACAGGCGAGTTTTAGCCGCATCACCGATCGAAACTTCGTAAAAGAATTATGAATCTGATTTTATCAAACCTAAATTGATCACCACCGTCTACTAGGTCACATTAGGTTACGTGACGTGTTTGTGAATAAAATTTACAATTAGGTAAAAACGCGAAGAGAGAGAGAGAGAGAGAGAGAAATCAATTTAAGGGAGATCGTTATTCTTTTTAAGAACAATATTAATTTTAAAAGAGGAACACAAAAGCTAATAATTTTTCCTGGATGCTGCTGTAAATAGACAATCGAAGTGAAAAGTAGCTTCAGTGACCATGGCCTTTTGGGAAATCTGAGAAGCGACTATAGGGAGGAAGCGTTGACAACGGGTTCAAGGCCGGAGACGTAACGCAACGTGATGTTGGGCGTCACTTCGTATACACGTGCCGCAATATACACGAACTTTTGTTTCAGTCGACAAAATGCATTTGCATAAATAAATTTTATGCTGAATATTCTCAATAATCCACAATGTTTTTTTAATCATAATGATACATTTTTTGACTTATTTATAAAATTAATTTTTCGAAAAAAGTTATAAGAAACCATAATCCGTTTTAACTTTTTTAATACTTAAATAAATATTTTACTAACTGAATTGCGAATTAAGATTCTGGAAGCTATCGACTTTAATCCTTGCATCTATAAAATACATGTCTGTCTTATTTATTCTAGTTCATCGCATGAACTAGAATAAATAAAAAAATATTGTAAATTATTAAAATGATATGATTTTAAACATAGAGTTAAAAAATATCAATTAAATTTAACATGTATGAAAAAATAATTAATTATAAATATTGCATTAATCCAAGTTCACACAATAAAAGGACATATACTCTGCATACTCGTATATGCAAAAGATGAAGCCGAAAATAGTTTTTTCGGTAGTTTCTGAAATCATTTTAGCTTGGTTGAAAAATGCGTTTGTAAATTTATATAACATAGTCACTAATACACATTTAGCCGTACTAAAGTTTGTAAATATTTATTAAATATGTACAAGTAAATGTATAAAAGTGTAGAAAGATATATGCAGCAATTTTCACTAAAAAAAATTTCAAAAAATAGGCAAACATTTTCGCGCTCTAGACTAAAATAATACCCGCTTAAATTAGCAAAGTTGTCATTGTATCGTGATATAAACATACTTATAGCGATTTTACATTATTGCCGCACGTGTCAAGATTATAAATCACAAGTCAAACATCGAATTGCAAAACAATAGATAAAGTATGAATTTATCACAGTATTAATATATGATATTAGTTCCACTCTTAATTAACTTCACCGTGTCTTGTGAACAGCAATTATTAAATGGACAATTTACATGTCTCGGTAGATTCGAGAGATTTCAGAGTGAGCTTGGAGCAAATCGATATCATGCGAGGTTCAATGTTCTTGCGAAGGTCCTTGAGTATGCTTTCAAGATACCAGACGACCCGCATCGATCTAGAACATTACACATATCAACGACCGTGTAAATGGGCATTGTAGAACAATGACAATGGATCATCTTCCAAAATTACACTAACAAATATTTATTCGTGAATGCTTCGACGGGATAAAAGTTATTCTTTTCATCTGATTCTTCGTATTTGCTATCAAATTTCACTATCTTGTGAAATGGCTAATATAGGCTAAACTTTTGAATAATTTTTTATAATTGCTAAATTTAATGCGTTTATTAATCGATATTGCATCTCATTGACTTATGCTGCATATGTATATCGATTCATTAACGAATTTATTTAGAGGCGCATTAATTTTTAATTGAGTGCGCTCATGTTTGCAAACGTTAATAATAGAGTTATACAATGGATAACAATGTCGGATAATTTATTAACAGCTTGCTTAATTATCTCTTATAGTAATTTTACATTGTGCGTGCCGTTTTGGGAAATATTTTCCAGTGACGCCATCAACGATGTATTTTTGTGCAACATAATATTTACATTTTTATCTGCATTATACATTATATTATAATGTTTTGATAATTATTTGATTATATTTTTATTTAACAAAATTTTCTTATTAAATTATGAAAAATATCGAATTTATTAATTAAAAAAATTGTTTGACACGATATCTGAAAACGCGCATATCACAAGCACATGATATTCAACGCGTGTACATATATGGATATATCGTGAAGGTATATCAATTTATCATACAAGTAGTAATCACTCGCTTTGGCTTTAGTTCTGTACTCACGGCTAACAAGTCAATGTACATAAAAGCACATTTTTTGCTCTAATATCAAATTATGAGGTTGCTCATGTGATTGAACGTATTCAATTTAGCGACGAATGCGATTAAATCTTGATTTATGCCATTAATTTTTGACCGATTATTTGCGATAGGCGTGTCATTAAGCATTCAACATAGGATGAGAAGGTTGAAAAAGATGCGGTACTATTATGTATCGTGGGTGTTTCGTGGCGCCGTGATGGTGGTGACGCAAACATTTGATATACCTACACAACGTATCCCATCCACAACGCCATTCAGTAGCTCGTGTGCTCAACAGTGTGTACAAAACGAACACAATAGTACTGATTAAAAGCCTGTAGAGATGCTCTGATAAGTTCTCATTTAAATTAATTGTATCATATAATCAATTTATATATTATGCTGAATTATGTAAACGTTAATATAAATTAAATCTCAAGTATCTGAAAATCATGTATAATTAATCGAGCTGTCTTATATTTAGAGTATATACATATATATATATATATATATATAATAATAATACTTTCGTCATATTATCACTCCGCAGACTACTATGTTTTTCACTGCTTACAATTAGACTATCTGGATCACCGCATGGTAGACGGTTGTGTTTTTCAAAGAATTTTGATCTTTAAAAAATCTGGGAAAATTTTTCAGGTATTTCTCTGTTAATATTTAGGAATGAGATTGTATTACCCAAAACATATTTTACTTTTCTTGTATGTATTCAAATTTGAAGCAGAATAGGTCTCAATTAAAAATGAGAAAAATCATCTAAGTCAATATTATTTAGATTAGCCTGCGGAGGTTTATTTATTGCGCTCGACATCGTGATAAATATTTATTATATATAACGATAATGCTCAAAATATATAAAATTTAGTTTGTAATTCCCAAAAAAGATATGATTATCATCGATATACTTTTAATATACAATACTGGTTCAAGTAAAATTTCTATCTCGCAATTGTAAGTTTAATTGAAAAAATACTTAATCTTTCAAAAAGATCTTTTACCAAATCTTTTATCTGCTTCCGACAATTCCGACCAAATTTAAATACGGCACAGATTTTCAGATTTTCTTCGTTTTAACCTGTTTTATTTCTGATTTTTGTTCCAACCAGCGAATCTTCAAAAAACAAGTATGTACCACATTGCTCTCGTACGTCACCATTGTTTTGATCGATCTCTCGATATAAACTTTCGCAAAGTCTTGCGGTAATTAAACTTCATTTATAGTTGGTATATACTTTTCCAGACGATTTTATTTTTTACAATATTTTAAGTTTTTTTTCTCTATAAATGTTTTTCTATACAATAAGAAGAACAAATGTTCTTTTATTTCCTTAAGTACTAGGCGTTTTATTTATTAGCATTATATAAAGATGACGAAATATCACAAGGATAAAATATATAATGATAATGAGATATCACCAACTTATTTATAGAATGAATGCGAAATCGAACTGAGATTGCCTAGTATCGAATGAAAATTGGTACGCGACTCACTGACGCGATATATAAGTGATAGCCGAGCGGATACGCTTGGGAAATACGCTGCACCCTGAAACTAATTCTACCCACCCCTCTCTTCCATGTAGAAACTCCCTCCATCGTATTTGCGCTATAGTCAGAAATGTGGCAAATTTGCAACATAGTAAACGCAATAGATCAGAGAGTCAGGAATGCTACGTGAAATTCCAAAATGATCGATATATCGACGATAAATTAATTAATAGGTACACGAGAGGCTTGGAATTGATACTGATTTTCCATCCGATAAGTCCGCATAGTTCATCACACATATCTTGTAATATACATATATTCTGAAGTAAATTCTTAGATGCGATTAAGATAAAAATTTTCTACATTATTCCATATGACAATAACAGAAACTTATTACATTAAATATGTTGTGTGAGAAATTAAATTAGGTATATTCACGCGATAAATGTTTTTAAAACATAAGACTAGAAGGCTTATGTTAATCACAGCGCGGCGGTTCTTGGTGCTGAATAATAATTTTTAATTTTTTAATTTTTACAATTTCCAACTCAAACTTCAAGTCCGACGAATAATGCGGCGCGCATATTCGTCGGACTTGAAACACAGTCATAAAGTCGGAATAGTAATATTAATGCTATAAGAAGTATATATAATATCCCCCCTCCCCGCAAAAAACTGTAAATTATTTTATTGCGAAAAAATAACACCTCAGCCAGGGTTTAAACCTGGATCTCCCTTCGGTAGATCCCACATTTTTTAATTAAATAAGAAAATCATATTTTGAAAGCAGTTTCACTTAATCTGATATTGATTATTCAAATTTCGCGAAATTCCTGTTTTCATCGCAAGGAACGTCGCATTCCAGCACGTAATATTAGGAATTGCTCGTTTCTCAACCGGATATTAACACCGGAAGTTGACGTTCGGTCAATACCGACAAATTTCAGAAATTACGTTTCGAAATTTAGAAATATTCATATATTGAATCACTTGCAAAAGCAATTGTGGGATACAAGCACTGCATCCCATAAAATAATTTCCAAACGTTATTCATACAATTTAATTTGTTAAGTACGGGGAACAGTGATTTATCTATATTTATTCATAAGTCATGAATACAAGTCATACAATATAGAATTTCGAAAGATTTGAATAGATCCAAGCGGCAAAAGTAATCGTTGTAGCATATTTTGTATCGAATTTACATTATGTAATGTTACTCTTAATAGGCATTTAACGAGGGCGAGCAATATGCTCGTGCGTGTTGGTGTTAAACATTTGTCACGGAGATATTTACATAGCAAGGACAAGACGATTAGCAATGCATGACTCGATGAGATCTAAATCTGAATATTCATATTGTTAATGAGTGTAATAGTGAATGACGGAGTCCTACGCGTGGAATAAATATTCCGCTGAAACCGCCGTAATATCATTAAAAAACTCATGCATATGTTAAACAGAATCTACATATTTCGCTTTATCTGATAATTACTTTACTTATCAATAGAAAAATTCGAGCAATCTTTCAAACGCCTCATTTTTAGTCTTCGAGAGTCGATTATCCAATTTATTGGAGATCAAAACTGCTATCTGTTATAGCTATTACAGCCTGGCATGCATTGAAAGTACGTACATGTATGTACATACGTGCACACACATACACGTACGTGGATGTGAAGATACCTGCTTTCCGATTTTCTGTGCATGTTACATATCCTACATATGTTAATATGTGGAATATGGAATGTAGCTAATTTCAAATAGGTATTATAGACATTTATATTCCGGTGTACATATTAAAGTTTCGTCAAAATCTGATTCATCGAATTATTTTTCGTCACTGTAACGCAATTTGTTTTTCGTTCCGATGATTAATTTAAGGCTTAGGTGCGAAATTTCAACCACAAAACATTCTGATATTATTTTTATGTGTTTTCAATTAACTTAATTATTGCAAAAATGTTGTAACATGTTGCTGAAATTTTATAAATAGAAATTATAACAAAATAAAAGTGAAAATAATCTGGAAATAAAATAAAATCTAAAAATAAAATTAAATAAATAAATAATAAATAATAAAAAGAAGTAATCTTGTATATCTTCTTCGTTAGATTTTTATGTCGCTATGTCTTATTTCATGCAATTAAACGCAAAAAGAAAAATGCAAAAAGAACGGTTCTTGAGATCCTTTTACTATTTGTGAGACGCTTTTAACATTGAGAGTTTCATAACTGATTGTAAGCCAGGTAATGCATACAATTTACTTCTTTAATAGAAATCCTCAAAACTGGAGCGAAAGAAAATTCAAGTTTCTCCATTTTTAAAGAAAGAGAGAATCTACGAGTTTCTCATACAATTTATTTACGTTGATACGAATAAAGCAATAGCCTTCCAAAGTTATAATATTTGATAAAATTCGTCAAGAGTATAAACAAAATGTTAAAAGGGCATGTCTTTTCCTTGTGACATGTAAGCAAATTGATAAAATCTAAAGACATACAGCTTACATTTTATTAGTTGTAATATAAATCCGTTGCAACTAGATCTATTACACTATTCATATTACTCAGCATCTCCTTTGATAGAAATTCTCTTTATCACGCGATTTATTATTCACAGTAGTCTTCGCTACTCACGCTCGATCGAATAATCGATTAACGTGTAGATCTTATTAGTGATACAAGCGGAAATGAGGGGGTGGACATCCTCGTTTAGCAAGCAAGAAAGCAAGAAAATTCCATATCGCAAGAAAAGACTGTTGATATAATCTATCACGACTAGCATAAACAATTTTATCGATCAATGAAATCTTCAAATATTCTAAAATGAAATCTATAAGATGAAATTGAAATCAAACAATGATTAACAAATAAGATATTCAGCGAAATTTTTTTTAACACCACCAATTTATTTAAAAAGTTTAAAAATCTTGTATTAAAAAATTTGTGCATTTTTGAATAATTTTGCAAATCGAAGGCATCTCTTTGCTCTTTCATCTCGAAAATTGCTCAACGATTCATAATTTCGGAACTCAGATTGGTAGATCATGTGACTCAAGTTCGCGATGCTACCTTGTATCTCTGTACTATGGTTGCGTTTCAATATACGAGTACCTATCAGTACTGAAAATCTATAATTTACGTTACGTACTATATATACCGACAATGAATTTTGGAACGCAGTCTATGTCTAACGCATCAAATCTCATAACTTAAAATTCACTTGAAACAGTTCTGTCTTTTGTTTCATTTCTCCAATTTTTTTCTTCATACGCAATTTTTTCATAAATTTTTAATTTGTAATAATATGTAAATGTTCAGAATGAAAGCTTTTACTGTTCTCATTTTCCACAAGTCATTTCTGTTTGCACTACATTGCATTCTAATTGTAAATAACATAATGTAATCATGGTGATCCAATCGTTTAAGTAATCAATCTTTTCTCACTTCTTTTATTCGTTACTTATCAGCTAAGAATGTAAGAAGATCGATTCAAATTTAGTAATAGTATTACAACGGATTATATTGTATTTTCTTTATATTTATGAATGCTGTACAATATCTCTACTGCTTGGTACAATATCAAAATTACTGTAATCTCTCTCTCTCTCTCTCTCTCTCTCTCNCCCCCCCCTCTCTCTCTCCCTCTCCCTCGCTTCCTCTCATTCAAGATATATCGTTCAAAGATACTATTTGTATGTTATAAATCAAATGTGAACAACGAGTCCAAAAAAAATATTGCAATAGTAATAGAGCAACCAGGACAAACTTGTTAGAACTTATAGCCTTAAGTTGAGATTAAAAAAACTTGCACAATCTTCTGTTGAGCTTATACATAACAAAACTTTACATGCAGGGTTTCAAAGAAAATTTCAGTAGTTATCCGCAGCTTTCGTTCGTT
This sequence comes from Solenopsis fugax, assembly GCA_003595255.1. Taxonomy (NCBI): domain Eukaryota; kingdom Metazoa; phylum Arthropoda; class Insecta; order Hymenoptera; family Formicidae; genus Solenopsis; species Solenopsis fugax. Next base: position 16,509 of record QKQZ01051402.1, read on the forward strand.
CAATTTTCATTATGAGATGTCCAAAGTAAATATTTAATGGCGTGAGACACTACCGCGTCCCTTGATTAAAAAAATAAAAAAACCCGAGTAGATTACGCTTATTAAAATAACAGTTGTAATGGCGAAGATTTGCCATTAAATGTGAGAAAATATTTTCTCTGAAATTAATTAAATATCCTCTCGCCGCGAGAATCGTTAGAATCGTTAGACTGTCGTCCAGCAAATTGTCTCCAGTTAATTTTGATGATGTTAAAACTCCGTAAGATCCAAGTACGCATTCTCAATCATCCATCCACTGTGCGAGCATTAATATCGTATTCCGGTCCATTCGAATTGCAAATGTGAGATAATGAGATAATGAACATTCGGACAAATTTAACCGAGCGCGGTGGTTCACTCTCTCTTTCTCTCTCTCTCTCTCTCTCTCTCTCTCTCTCTCTCTCTCTCTTTCTTGATGCAGAAAGCTCGCTTCTTGCTCGTAAACTAATGACTGCTACGCGGACATCCATAAGCACTTTCCTCCTCATGTCTGTAGCAAGAACGTTTCGCTTCGCTTCATTTCTTCGCTTCTTTCGTTTCTAAATGCTTGTGAGAAATGATAATTGTTCGAAGAGAACATGCGATCGTTATTCTTACTGCTCGAAAACGCGCTACTCTTTTACACATAGTTGAGGTATAACAATCACTTTTACTTAAGAATTATAGAAAAATGCGGAATTTATTAAAATAATTACATATGTGAGATATAATCGATATTTTCTGCACAATCACTATGATATATAATAAAATTTTAAGAATGTTGTAAGAAAGAAAACAACATTTATTTTTTACAAAAAAGAATGATTTATTAAATTGTCTTAATTACATTAATATAAACTAACGTATATATAATATATTTACATAAGCTGTAGGTTGAAATTAATTTTCTAATACATATCTGAGATACGTATAACTTTACGTGCACGTGCCACTTTATGTGAAAAACAGGATCTATATATAGTACGATAACTGATTCGCAGTTTCAAAGAAGAGGTAATTAGAATGTTTGTTTCAGGAAGTGAGCGGATATAACAAAGTTGCAAAAATGAAGAGTGAATAAGTGGAATAAGTTTACAAGAGATTCGAGGGATCTATCATATTTCTTTTTATCAAGTCATTTCCTCTTTTATAATTTTACAACGGATCAATTGCCTTAACCAAATCCAAATGCTTTAGCAGCGAATTTCGAGAGTTTCTCGAACAAAGTAAAAAAATTGTCAAAGTTATGATGGTGCAGCAGGAAATTGTTTTTCTCACAATCTGATAATCCAGAATGCAGTCGAAGATCGATAATTATGATCATTGCATTTTGGTTGAAGCATTTTGTTGTCCCGATGAAATAATGGAATCGTCATGATTGATGCTTCATTCACTTGAAACCAGCTAATCGGCGTTAAGGACGAGCAATTTAATTTATTCAGTCAATCGTTCATACGTTCTAACTGAGCAGCGATTTGGATCATGACGTCATACGAAGGAGGGAATGCATACGACGAAGAAAAGTTGAACCGAAGAAAATTGGTGCACAAGCGAGGATAAGTGCGAATGTTGCTATTGCTATGAAAGCGACGATGTCAACGCTCGCCACAGACACACCGCTACCATCCACCACCTTCGCCGGGGAATTAACGACCACCCTCGTACCTACCGTCACCAAGATTGACCCGCGACTCGACATCAGTTCCGTCTCGGTGGTTCTAGCGGTTTCCATCGTATGCATTCTCTCGCCCATCACTGTTACCGGTAACTCCATCATCCTAGCCGCCTTTTATAGATACAAAAGACTTAGGACCGCTTCCAATTGCCTTTTGGTCTCGTTGGCCATTAGCGATTTTGGGGTAAGCTTATTATATAATTTTATTCTTACATAGCTATTGAAAAACGTGAATTTTATCATATACGTAACGTCTATGATCGCGCATATATATATATATATATATATATATATAT
>QKQZ01051406.1:0-39768 GCA_003595255.1 Solenopsis fugax
CCGGTCTGCTCTTTTTTTCCATCCCGCGTCTGCCGGCTTCTCGTACTCGCTCGCGCGCGCGCGCGTCTACGGCTTTTTTTGCCTTTACGAGCGCACGCATGCACGCACGTCGGCACCTGTGCTTACAGCACGTGCCGCCGTGTCGCGGCAATGTCAACGTATGCAGCACGTATGTACATATGTACGCGATGGACGGTCTTAGAGGAAATTTAGATGCGCGCGGCGTGGTCAACGACGTCTCTGCCACTTCTCACGATGGCCGCCGCGCGGCTTTCCTTCCTAGTGCTTCACTTCCTAGGACTATCGTGCGTTTCCTGGAAACACGTTACTGCCGCCGGCTTTCGGGAATCATGAAACGTCCTTTGACCCTTGTATCGCGTTTATCTACGTTTTCGTAAAAAAATTCCCGTATTTCATACTGTCTTTTGGAATTTTATTCAATTTTTTTTAACGGAAATTGTTAAAAAGTTACAATTCTCCGCTCATGAAAAAGATTCGAACGTATAGAACAGAATCTTAATTACACAAGTATAATCAAATTTTGTGATACTTACTAAATATTTAGGAAAATGAAATTTTTTTTAACCGTATCAATCAAATATTTAATTGACATATTTCACTCAGCATTTGGTACTCAACATTTGGTATCTGTTACCAAACTCTTTTCTCAATGTACGATATTTAACCCTTAAACACATAAATGGGTCTAGGAGATCTTTCCGAAAAAATTTTATTTTTGTGCCATTTTATTTTAGTTGAGCAATGAAGTTGGTCAATCATAGCAGTCGATAGAGGAGACTTCAAGCTGTTTTTCCACCTAGCCCGAATCTTCTTTCTCATTCCGTCTTCACACAGTAAACGATCAAAATTCTAGGGGAATTTTCAATATGTGTTTAAGGGTTAATGAGAGAGTCTTCTAAAATTTATTTCATGTGTAAATGAAATTATGAATTTTAATGAAAAGCGAGGTAAGATGATGCACCGCATTAAGTCTCGCAAAATTGTCGAAACTGGACTCGTATCTTTTAAAATCAATCAATAATTTCTTCAGGATGAACTATCAAATGTTGGCAGTAATCTTACGCCGGAGACATAGCGATTTTCGCTCTTGCGTAACGATTTGCGGGATTCGACGTTGAGGTTGCTCGTGCATCGTAAACCGCGAAATATCACCGAATAATCGCATACCCGCGAAACTCGACACTGGCTTGTTACCCCCCGAGGTCGACTCCTCGACTTTCGTCTGGTTTACCGCGGTCGTCGATGTTACGGAACAGGCTACGAATTTGCCCCGGTTCTCAGACCTCTGCGTGTCCTCGAAGTCATACGCGCCTTCCTGCTTTGCTAATGAGACACTACGCGATCCGGTTTTCGGATCTGGTTCGTTCGAGCACCGTGAATCAACCCTCTGCGAGAAACACGTCCGTTTAATGCTCCTTAACTTCGTTACGACGATCGAGATCGTTGACAGCCAGAGTGCCGGATTTTAAGTGTTTTTTGTGACCCCGCAAAGTCCAGGGTTTCGCGCTGTTCCCCGCGAGTACACGGTGAACTGTTCCCGCGGTCGCCGAACCCCGACGATCCTAGGCAGAAACCCGTAAGGTGATACAAAACAGACGGCGCGTTACGGCGTTTTCTAATCGTAAATTCGAGCTAACGAGATAATATCGCCGCGAGCTGGCTACCTCGATCGACCGATCCAGTTCTTGCCTGGTAATCGAGATCTCATAGTATCACAGCGTTGTCGACACTGTAACATCACGGCGCACGTAATTGGCGGATTATTTGCTTCCCTTTTCCGTTTATCGAGATCATATTTCGTGAGAAAGAAAATTTACAAACGGAATATATAGTACAATAGTACAAGCGGAATATTAGTAATTTAATGAATAATGGAAAAGTCGATATCATTCTACGGAAAATCTATTTCACTGCAACAATTTTTCACAAATTAATTAAAATTTTTCAACGATTAGTTCTTAAATAAAGTTTTAAAAATTCTCTCATGAGGACAAAATTAAGATTATTTAGGAAGCAAGTTTCTATTTGTTCTCAGACATATTTTACTCCAGCTAGTCTTCAATTTTCGATATTAAATGCTTAAAAACACGTATTCTTATAAACATTACTGACTGTTGCGATAAATATCATCAATCATATGCTTCGGTGTTTGAAGTGGCTAACATCCGATCCGGAAAGTTGGGAAATTCTAGATTCGATCCCTGGCAGAGGTGTTATTTTTCGCAACAAATTCTTTATAATATTTTTGGAGAGAGGAGTTTTTTATTATGCTTGTTAGCGTCATTATTATTAAATTGATTGTCGATTTAGTAACGTGATATTACTATTCTCATTCAATTTAGAACTGTGTTTTAAGACCGAAAAATTTGTCGACGCGCAGTTTGATAAACTTGAAAATGCATATAAAATTATAGAAGAAATATAAGATCTCACCGAGACCGATAAGGCTCTTTAATTAGTTATGTTTTCACATGTCTTTATTAGTTGTGTTTTCACATGTTCTCTTATTAAATGCTTATTTTTTTCGATTCTATCGATGTTTCATATATTTTTTTAACTTTTCAAATAGCTGCGATTGCACGAACATGTCCAATGATCATGATATGCTCTGACCCGGTATATGATCCTTATATTTCAACCTTACGGCTCATCACGACCTCAGATCTTCGCAGATCAGCACGCGACTCGCTCGTGTGTGATTTTTCGCGATCGCGGAAAGATCCGACGCTACCGGAGAACGCGGAGTCGCGATCCCACGCGGCGAGCGCGAAACGAGGGCGTTGCCATTCGCGTATCGTGGTCCGTCGACGAGCCATTTACGTTCCTCTATAATCGTAAATCCAAACAAACGAGAACGCGCTCGCGCGAAGCTACGTGTCGGGCATAAAGCAGCGTGACGGTGAAAACGGGGCATGGCACTCGTGGCCGTCCCGTGGTTCTGGTTTCTGATTCCGGCCTGCCGCTGGCCGGCCCGTTTCGTTTTACGACGTGACACGCGGACCCCCTTCCCCCTCGTTCTCTCAACTCGTCAGGTGGGTCAGAGGCTACCGCGGTAGTGGCCAGGATTCGTCGTAGTGGCGAGTCTATGCTCTTAAGCAGATCGCCGCGTAACGATAACCGGGAGGAACGAAACGTGTAATAAGAAGTAGCGACAACCAGCTCGTATTCGTCGTCCGGCTGATTGCCGGCCACCGTAAAGGTCCGCGATCTCGGAAACGGAAGGTTCCATTATGTCTGTGCACGCGTGTACGCAGTGGAGAACGGTGCTGCAAGAAGAGGAGAAAGACCTGGACCTTGAGCGGTATGCCTGACGGCGAGTAGCTAATTAGAAGTTTCTAATTGCCTCAATTAGGAATTCACAACTCTGCCGTTTTGCGCCATCCGGATTGTTTCGCGAGCAAGCAGTTTAATTAGGATCTTTTAACGTTATTACAATGTCACGAAATATATTTCTTTCCCGCGATATACTTTTTCTCTTTTAAGCCATTAAAAAATTCTGAAAATGTCTTCCAAGTTCTTCAAGTCTGTTGAAAAAAAAATTTACAATTTCCAGCTTGATTTTAACACGTAATTAATGTACTTGACGCTATAACTTGACGTTGTTTCTTAAGCTAATAGTAAGAAGACAGCGAAGACAACGAAGAACAATCTTCTTCGCGGAACGCGTTCACGTCAGCTATCTGTCTAATCCCAGAGACAAGTCGGTTGGCTTGGGCATGCACCCTCCCGGCGAGCGTAAAGGCCACTGCCGCCTCGTTCCTAAGTAGATCTTGGCGTGACGATAACCAGGAAACGTAATAAGAAGTTGCAGTGTGCCGGCGCTCATTGCCGAGTTCATTCTTGAGCTTCTTCTTAAAGACCGGCCTCTGTGAGCAAGACTTCATTACGTTCCGCGCCATTCCGCGTCGCACGTACGAAAAGAGATGGTCATAAAGAAAGGTTCCAGGCACGGGTATTATGACCGGCGCGCGTATTACGTGTATAATACGGCGTATATGATACAGAAGCGTGGCTAACGCCATATTTACTCAACCCCGTGTCTCTCGTCTACGTCCGTTACGAGAATTCAATTTCGCCTCGCGAAGACCGTTTTGCATCGGTCGTGATAACATTTTATTCTCCGTTTCGCACAGTGGACGATCTCGCCTAGCCACCTTGAAATAATTACAACCTGCGCTTATCTCGGCAATTAAGAGGCTGCTCTTATACCCCTAGATGCTGAAGCACATTCGCGCGTTGCTCGCCGCGGGACAAGCATTCATCATATTGACGTTATTCATGCGCGGCCTTGGGTCTGAATTTAATATGAATTAATTAGAAATTTGTTATCTCCGGGAGGTAGTTTCACTTTCGAACTCGGAACGTGATCGTCGCCGCCTACGGAAAACGTGCATCACCGAGATGGAATCTACAACGGGTTGGCGCTAGAATTTCATTTCTCGGTACGTTGTACCACACGAGGTCTCTGATGTAATGGCATGCTGTCGCACATCGGGAAGAAAGGACCGACAAAAACATTTCCCGAGTCATTCGATGGGATCGCAAAAAAAGAATTGAATCGAAGATAATAATATCGCTGCATGCTTTCACGTGCATATATTTAGTTGCATCAGCCGCGAAGTTTCAAAGAACTGTCGATAGTACGTACGATTGAGGAGATTCACGTGCAACACTTGTCATTAACATCTCGGATGTGGGATATAATTCGCGTGTGTGCGTTCATTGCGAAATGCGGTCGCTTTTCTCAGTACATCGCATGACCGACGATGAAGCAATCGACCGCAATTGAACGAGAAAGATACTCGAGCGTTGTGACAATTACTATGATTCTGAAAGGATACTTCCTGCCGAGTTATAGCGCACGCAATTGCGGTGATTTTTTTTTTGTGTAGCGCGTCATCGACGAATGTTGCGGCAGTAAATATTAGTATTTTTATTTATATTTATATGTTTCTATTATATTTAAAATTCTTTTAAGATACCGTGTAAAAAACGATAAACAACTTTCTTGATATTATCATGCTTGCCAATTTCGATCACTTTTTCATCTATTAAAGTGGCTCAAAAATTCTCTCTGAAAATTCCTGAACTTCACTTTCAAGTTTCTAGAATAAATATTATATCTATACTTTATTTTAGAAAAAATAAATTGTAGCATAATTTAATTACTTTAAAAATTTTGAGAAACTTTTACAGAAATCGATACGGAATACTCACAATGATATCTTAAAAGAAGTTAAAAGTTAAAATTTATTAAAACTTATATTGTGCCTTTTATTTACGCTTTAATTAAATCTATGCTTACATGTAAAACTCTATCTTTGATGCTTCAAGTAAGAATTTAAATTTGATGAATGTAAGTGCAACCGTTTACGCTTCCCTTCGGCGGTGTCTGCGTCTCTTCATAGAATACTTTTTCGCGTTTTCGATTGCCATTATCTACGTCCGAGAGGCGTCTTCATCTGCTAATTGAATCAATGTTACCGCACGCGAGAACTACACGCGGCGAGTATCCCCTTATTTTGCCGCTCTATCCCGCGGCTTCGCTCTGCGGCCGTTCTCCGCGTTTGGAAGGCGGATATCGCGGTTGTCGCTTATGCCCGCGGACGTTAAGATTAAGGCGGCGATCTCGCGGAGTGCCGCGAGGCCGTCTTTTACGGCGGCGGCTTGCTGTGAAACCGTACGCCGATTCTCGATGGCTTTGCGCCATCATTCTACAACCCCGTGGCGAATCTTAAGCGACCGCCGGTCTCCGTAAGAGTCCTGGCGTGCTGTCCGCCTCCTCTGCAGACTCGGCTTTGCACACGTCGGGCTCTGACATCCGAGGATTGAGCTTCTCATGAAAATTGCGTTAATGACGACATTCTCTTAAAAGGACAAGTCAAGATATATACTTGCGTTTGGGCATTAATCTTACAATACAGATAGCTGAGTAAACGTGTGTCAGGAAAAAGTAGACTGAAAGAACGACGGCTTCTTCACAACGAATAAACCAAAACGGACGTTCTATTCGCTTCACACGGTAGATGCGGCCCTGCCTCTATGGATTGAACGCTTAAAAACCCGCGGACACCTAATGGTATCCTTATGCACTTACAACAATATGGTTAATTGAACAGAATATTCCTGGTGCTTGGCCTCTCAGCAGGTCCATTATTCGAATTACGACATGGCCGTCTCTCGGCGTGATCGCGCCGAGTTCCGCATATTTTTCTGGGCCTTATGTTGGGCACGATAACGTTATAATTTAGTATGCTCGAGGGATCCTACATTGCTGCTTGTGTCGAAAAAGTTAGTATTCTAGAGTTAATATCATAAATTCAGTACTGTATTTTTAGCCGAGAGTCAAAGGCGGCTTGAAAGTAGAGTTTCTAAAGTTATCTTATTCCTGAGAGCTCATCTCTTTATAGTTTTCATATTCTAATTTAAGTACGCGTCGGATGTTTAGAGACTCGTTTTAGTAGTTATCAATTATTGTCATCGTAAAATGTCGATATAATACCTCGCCTTTCGTCATAATCGCAATAAATAAATCCATTCAAATTAAAGTCTCTCTTAGGCTTCAAAAAAGTGATAAAACGTAGCTTGAGTTTTATCTTAATATTACTAAATGTACTTAAATACTGTACTTAAATTCATCTTAAATTTCGATTAGGAAAGTCGTGGGAAAATTGTGCGCATCTTTTGGCATGTATGTTTGTTCCACGACACTAAAAAATGCATCAACGAATCACATCACGATCATATCTACGAAATTAAGTAAATCAGTTTGTGTGCGAATTCACTCTACGCGCGTTCTCCACGTCGAGATACATTTCCCCTGAACCGTGTTCGTGTCAACCATTTCAGTTTTTTTTCCTTTATTTTCGTAGCCGCGGCCGAAGAAGCGCCTGATCCCTTCAGCGAGTGCGACACAATGAAATTGGATTAAAGTCGTGCCCTCGCTAGTTCTCGCCGGCTCGTTCTCTCTCCCCGCAGCGACGCGACTCGGCCGAGACCGAGAGAAGAGTTTTAACGATCTACCGGCGTACAAATTGTCGAGATGCTATCATCTCTCAGCGGGGAGAGAGAACGGGGGTAAGAGAGGCAGATAGGACGATACGACGCGAGAGAGATGAAGAGAAAGAGAGAAAGAGAGAGGCACGGAGGGAGGGCAGCGAAGGGGGCGAAAGGAGAAGATGCGAGGGAAGATTAGGGCGGCATCTCCCCACGGCGAGGTCGGTAACAGAAACTGCTGTTGGTGATGCTCTTGATGCCGCGCCGCAGTCGCTGTTGCTGCCGCGTTTCGTTTCACCATCACGCTCTCCTCGTCTATGCCCTGGTATCTGACGCGATTCGTACGTTGAGGATTCTCAACAGTAAATTACAAAATATGCTAAGCGGCCGATATAAATCAAAAGTGGGGCCCGCGCGCGGCCGTGGGTCCCCCGAGGGGTGAGAGAGAGAGAGAGAGAGAGAGAGAGAGAGAGAGAGAGAGAGAGAGAGAGAGAGAGAGAGAGAGAGAGAGAGAGAGAGAGAGAGAGAGAGAGAGAGAGAGAGAGAGAGAGAGAGAGAGAGAGAGAGAGAGAGAGAGAGAGAGAGAGAGAGAGAGAGAGAGAGAGAGAGAGAGAGAGAGAGAGAGAGAGAGAGAGAGAGAGAGAGAGAGAGAGAGAGAGAGAGAGAGAGAGAGAGAGAGAGAGAGAGAGAGAGAGAGAGAGAGAGAGAGAGAGAGAGAGAGAGAGAGAGAGAGAGAGAGAGAGAGAGAGAGAGAGAGAGAGAGAGAGAGAGAGAGAGAGAGAGAGAGAGAGAGAGAGAGAGAGAGAGAGAGAGAGAGAGAGAGAGAGAGAGAGAGAGAGAGAGAGAGAGAGAGAGAGAGTTCTTTACCCGTCGCCTCCGTCTCCCGGATTCCACGGCGCAAGGGATAAGGGTCCTCCGTGAGTCGACCGAACCCAAAATATAAGGAGAGACCCCCATCACGAATTAAGAACGAGGTAGAATCTTTTTCTCTTTCTCTCTCTCTCTCTCTTTTCCCTTCTCTCCTTCTCGTAAAGGGCGTAGAACGCCGATGCGATGATGCAGTTTGCAAACCGAGCAAATGGACCGGAAGACTCGAACGCGAGATATAAATAGGCTCGACTGGAGAGCAATATATCTACCCAACTAAACTCCACTAAATTGCTTCGAAGTAATGTAGAAGAGAGCGACGTAGAATCGGGGGAACGTTTCGCGATTCCGTATGAGCAAAGAGAGAGAGAGAGAGAGAGAGAGATTGAGAAAAAGAGAGGGGAAGAGGGAAAGAAAGGCCCCATTTATCGACGGCACGCTGCGTACTCATTTAAACGCGAGAGATTTATGGAATATCGATATACTCCTGAAGAGAGAATTGTGATTGCTACTTCCTCGAACCGTAAATGTATCTTACGTAAATGGGCCTCGCGTGGAAAGTTCGGGCCACTTTATGCTTCTTTCTTGCGGTATCGACAATTTTACAATTTATCTTAACATCACGTTAGAAAAGATATCTAATATACAATCCATTCGATTAACGAGAATTTCATTCATCATTCAATACCACTTTCATTGATCATGCAATACCATATTTGAAGAGAAAACAATTTGAACGTATCGCAAGTGTCGAACTGATGCATCGCCCTTCTCTGCGTTTATTGGGCAATTAAGATAACATAAATGTATGTACCTATACTCGGTCGAGAGAATGCGAATCATCTAATTAACGCGTCAAACGTCTCTCTCTGTGTCGGCCGATTTTACGCGCGATTGTTCCGCATAATCGGTCGCGGTAACGAATTATACTCACCGCGAGCGCTCAATTACGCGGCCGAGGCTATTAATCGAGATACGGCGAAACACGAATAGCTAATAACGCGCTAAGAGTGTTCGCTGTAACATCGGGACGCGGGACTATCTGCGGATCTGTGCTAATCGAGTCCTCCCGATGCACCCGGTACGTAGCCCGTCACGCACACGCACGTGTTTATGGATGAGCCACGTACGAGCCGCGGCCACGTGCACGGCGCGCTTCTAAATTAAGTGCATCGAGCGAAGAAGAGCCGCGCAAGTGCATAAAATTACGTGCGTTACATGCAAGAGCGGCGCGAAAGGTGCTTTTGCAGATTGCTCTACCAAGGCTATATACTTTCGAAAACACGAGAAAAATTATTATCCTCTCAGTTCCTCTTTCATATTAATTATTGTAATATGAAAGTAAGAAAGGGGAGAGGGAAAGACAGAGTAATAATCATATAAAAGTTATATAAATACACAGATAAAGCGCAAGAGTTAATTTAACTTTAAAAAACTGATAAATGTCTAGTTATTACGGAATTATTTTAAAATCTTAATAGCAAAGATTTCATTTTACTGCGAAGCCCCTTCTCATATTCAAACTTTATTACGAGTGTTTATATTGTTCCCAACTATCACTGGTTTCAGATTTCTGCATGATCGAAGAGCAAAAATCGTTTTCAGTCCTAAAGCTATTTTTCAAAAGATTGTTTCTGTCTCAGGCTTCGCGAAAGGTCCAGTTAATCTTGACGGAGTCTCGGTATCGTGAATATTCCTGAATTATTTAAATGCGCGAGAGGCGTGCAGAATCTTCCTGCATTCGCACAAGCGTGATTATATTCCGTGGATCGAGCCGTGGAAAATCGCCTCGCGTATGATTACGAAGCTTACACGCGCGGATGAGAATCTGAAATAGCGAGATAGCGAGGTACCCGCGAAACTTCAAAGCAGCGAGAAAACGTTGCATAAAGCGTGCATAATAGCGGACCGTTGTCTTCGGCTCATTTTTACCGGGGGTAAAATTCGCATTTTGAAATTTTATTTCACTACCACAACATGTCGTATTATGAAAAATCAAAGGGTATTTTTGTTAACGAAGACTTAAAGGTACTGATCGCTTAAACTATACATAACGACAAACAAAGATATGCGGTTTTGAAAATCATTGAAGATCGTAAAAAATCGATTCTCGAATTTTTCTCTACGGTATTCATAATCGATTCTTATTTCAAGATTGTCTTAAGTAATGTTTTAAGCTAATACGGTTCAGTGATCAGTTGTCATAAGATTTTAAGACGATCTTAAATATAATTAATCTCAATTAAATCTTAATTAAATAATCTTAAATATGAATCGACTTTGAATATCAGCCTACGTTGCTTAATTGTATATCACACGACTCCATATATCATGCTAAATTTTACTACGTGAAGAAATCAATACTCACGTGGACCAGAGTTCGTGCGTGGGCGGCAGTTTGACATCTGCTGTTTTTTCGGGTAGCTTGTAGTATTCGTAGACATATGACGCGGCGGGATCGTCACTGTGGTTAGTTACCGCCGACTGGTGCTGCTGCTGAAGATTTAGCATGGCCGCGGTCGCTACCGAGAGCGGATGCTCGCAGTAGGCGCGCCAGTCACCCTCCATACCCTGTACCTGCACCTGCACCGCGGCAACCCTCTTGTGAACTTCCTGATCCCCGCTCTCGGCGCCGCTCTGCAGGGTCTGCGCCACTGCCTCCTCCGCTCTCAGTTCCTCCTCCTCTTCTGGATCGCGCTGCCCGTAGCTCTGTTGCTGCTGCTGTTGCTGCGCGTCGTCGCTGACGACGGTACCGTTGGTGTCCTCCTCGCTACGACTGCGTCGTCTGTAATCAAGCGAAGCGGTTCGTTTAATTACTAAAATGACAAGTCCTCGACTTCAGACAGTCTCGCAGAACATAATCGCATGAATATTTAATTGCCACGATGCCTAAGGAGCTACATTCATTATCATTCACAAATCTGTCGATATTATCGCCGGTTTGAATGCGATATAAATATAATTAGCGTACAGAAGAGATGTAATAACTAGCCGTCTCTTCAGTAAACATATAAAAATCGTGCTTTCAATGTCGCCTGCTGACAACGCGTTCTATAGATCTGTCAGGAGAAGGAGAAGCGTGTACTATGCACGGTCGACAATATTCGTCGGATAACCAATTCTCCCTCTTCTACTGCTGGCGACCATAAGCGACACGGCAGCGTGTCGCTTAAAAGGAAAAATAATAATAAAAAAAGATTTCCCCCGAAGGCTGCGGTAATGAATGTGCCGCGGGATAACAGTTAGAAATAACCGGGCCCGGTAGAATGTAATAAATTACAACGGACCCATCGAATTTATCAATTAGCGATAATCGCGGCGCATAAGCCGCACTGATGATTCCTCAATTTAGCAATGACCACCAACGGTGGAAGTGCATCGTGCATCGGCGGATGGTTGCGCCGGTAATTTATCGCCGTCGCGTACATCGCGATATCTAATCGCACCGTTCGAGTACAAGAGAGAGAAAGAGAGAGAGGACGTACGCGCTTTCGACTCCGTGCCTAGCCACCTGGATATTTGTCACCGGTCGTTACTTTCCACCGAAGTAATACCTTCCGGCTGCATAGCGGGGACGATCAACATGGACGAGATCCATGTGTACGTACGAGATGCACTCGAGCGTGCGTCTCAATGAAAAAAAAATTTAAACGTTACATATCGTTTAATTTTTTACGGATATTTAAGTAGTTAATTCGAAGAGACAAGGAATTAAAAAATCTTTAGCTCTATTTTACGTCTCGACACATGACGCGTACGAATACATTTTTTAAAGCCAAGTTACAGAATTTTATTCATTGCACGGTTTTTATTTCGAAATCTGCATTTTGACGCTTGGCTTTTTTTGCAGTGTACGCGTATCACCTGTCTCCGCGCGACAGGGATAAACTTAATCGCGGATCGAGAAAGAAATCTCGCGCATTGCCACCGGGTCGGAGCAGATGACGAGGAGACGGGCGACGAAGGACGAGGGCGAGGGGAGGGGAGCGTTACATCGTAAATACGTATACACGCACGAAGATTAATTATTATAAACCCCTGCCTGTTGCCTGCAGTCATCAATTTATACTCCTCTCTCGTGCATCCCAATTCCAATCCCGATCCCGATCCCGTGAGTCGCGCTACGGAATAAAGGCTCATCCTCTCTAATTTATGCATGTCGAATCAATCTCCCTCCTTCCACCCTTTCTTCTCCGTTCTCTTTCTCTCTTCCTCTCTCTTCCTCATCCTCGCTTTGCCTACGCTGTTCCTTCTACGTTCCTCCTCGCGCACCTGGACAACCGTCGTCCCTGAGAGAGAAAGACCAGCCACCCCGATAATGAGGACCCGAGTTATCCTGTGCAAATATTTTCCTCGACGGCTGTTTGCACAGGCACGAACGGACCGGAGATCCGATCATTGAATGCACCGCCGACGTACGTGCATATACAATATACGTGCGTGAGTTTTTCTGCGTAGAAATCTCGAGCGCGCGAACGTGGTAGTCGATTCCGTAGCCGCGATTTCGCATCTAACATACCTACCTGCACCGTCTAGACAATGAATTTATGCGCGATCATCCGGGCGAAAACTTCATTCCCGGCGAAATGCAAACAAGGATTTCACGGCGATGAAATACCGCGCCGCGAGCGCTATGCTATTCTTCTTGCCCGTGCAATCTTCATCTCGTTCGCAATCATCCCGCGTACGTTTCACTCGAATTTTCTCTCCGCTATATTAATAGTATTCATTGATCACACGTGCAGCGCGTGAAACTATTCTTCGAGAATATTTCTCATCGCGACTCTGCTAAATTTTTATCATTCGACGTCAGCAATAAATTCTTACGTTTATGAGCTTACAGGAGAATTAATTATAATCGCGTATCCTCGACTCGTAGATTTCAATAAATTTCGATCTCCTGCAGAGATTGAAGCCGTTATAATTTCGCCGAGTCTAACTTTTAACGTTGCGAACGGAAAAAAAAAAATCTTACGCCAATTGGAGAGAGAACATTAGTATCCTTCAATTCGAACTGTCGCCGGACACATAGCGACATCGATTCCTGGCGATAATTTTATACCTTGCAATAATGTCACGTGCGCGTGTACTTACCCGCATTAATTTATTTCTGAAATTCGAAATAAATCTTGTTACTTTCTTTCTACCGTACACGCACTCTGGCTCGAGGGATTTTTCTTCAGACCGCCTGATAAATTAAGCTTTAATAATAATAACTTACGATACATGACATAATTGATAACCGCGACGTGTATACGTAATGTCGCAAATAATCGGACAAAATACTCGACGTAATATCGTTTCCTTATTAAGGTATTTCGAGCGAATCCGACATGATAATGCCTGTAGGCCTATAATTTCATCTCGCCGGAGCCCTGGGGACCTTGCAAGGAGAAACTTCCACTGATGGACCCTACGCTCCCCGTTGCTCTCGAGAAAAAACGGAGACGCGTGCACGACGTTAAAGGCGGCGCCGAATCGAGAGTAGCTCGCGCATCGACGGTCGAATTTCGGAATAATGCGAGCACGTATCGCGTCGCTCGCGTTGCGTGCCGCTCGTATACGTGACCGGTGTATGTACCTCTTAGGTGGGTAACACGAGAAAAAGGTTGAAAGAAAAGGAACGGAGGATCATAAAGGCGGAAAAGAGGGAGACGACGACGACGGGAAAAAGAGGAGAAAAAGAGCGAGGGACAGATAGAACATACGCCGTTCGTCTCGTACGGGGATTCGTTCTAAGGACTGCTACGCTAGGCTGGTGGATACATATGTAAATTGCGAGTACCCCTATTACGAAGACTTCACCTGCGCATCCGGTTTTCGCGTGTGCTTTGATTTCGTCCCCGTACGTCACGTCCTCCCTCCCGTCCTCCCTCTCGTCCTCCCTCTCGGCTCGTACGCGCCGCGCTCGTCCGTGCAACGCATACCACTTTTCTTTAACGTTAAATCATAACCGATTTCATTAAAATCACCGGGATGAGTAATTGCCGGTGTGTATCGGGCGCGATTGGCGCGCGGTGGAGAACACGTTCGTGTTTAGACGGCGATATATCTTGGAAATTAAGGTTTGTGTGTGTCCCGACGGATATCATGCCGTCGCATCTTAAATATTGCGTAATTTCGACGACGCCAATGATTTCAAGAACAATCTTGGACATCGTTTCATCTTCGACGACGTAATGAACTCGCGTAATTATGTCGCAGCTGTCGCGAAGGATACTGTAATTTCTTGCGGCCTATCAAATATCAACTGTTCGAAATGTCTGGAAATGAAGCAAATTTTGGAATTAATTTGAAATTAATCGCGAAATAAAGTCTTGTGATTATTGAAGAAAAAAACTAATTTCCGATTCGTTGGCGTTACTAATATATGTGATAGCTCTAAAGGCATTCTGCATATTCAGAGATTGACGGCAATTTATATTCCGCAAATAGATATGGGGGACAAGGGGACGATGCGAGGAATCTCTTTTACAACGGTTCGTTTGTGATTATGAAAGATAAAATTTTATTGCGGCAATGAGGCATACGAGCGAAAGACACAGGTATTATCTTCGAGGAAATCACATCGATTTCTTCCCATCGGTTGATATAACGGACAGAAAGGACTACCAGCCGATGTCTTTCGATGTCCTGGTATGTATGTCCGCTCATGTGTCTTACTACCGACTATCTATCATAATTCTTGACACCACGAGGTCACTAACGCACGACTAATATTGATACGCCCAGAGATTTTTGTGCTCCGAGCACAAGCACGCGGATAACGCTATTGAGCTGGCATTGATCTTTCTCTGGAATCTCAAATCAGAGATTGACATTTCTCTTAACGAAACCAAATCTTATTAGCATTCCTCTTTTAAATAATCGCGGTGTTATTTAATGAAAACAAATTTTTTTTTTATGTTTTGAACGACACATATTGCGATGATTTCAGTGAAACCTCAGCTAAAAAGCTTTAATAAAAGGAACCTGTTCACTGCAGCTTAAATCATTTTGAAATATCTTATGAAGATAAAATTGTTTTATCTTCGGACGCATAAAATACATTATACAATATTATAAATATATATAAATTGTAAATATATCGATAACCTTATATATAAGCTTGCCTAATTTATCAAAAAGAGAAACACGAGTTGTCAAATGTCGAGAAACAATCTTAACATATCTTTACGTAAACATGTACACTCTCCTGATAGCGCGCGATGCTTGCGTACCTGTTGCACGTATAATTTCTGAAAAAAAAAAAAGTTAATCCGTTATTCGCTACAAGCGTCAGGATTTCCAATTGAATAGCCGCGTCTCGGCCGATCGATTCGCTCCGTTATTAGGATCATCCGTCTTGAATGGCGGTGATCGTGTTCGCTCGGACAGTTCGCTCGTAAACATACGAACGTACGCCGTACCGATTCTCTTTATGCGTGTCCCGCGATCGACGGCATGCGCGCGTTACGGTGCGTGCGCCGGGACGACCCCGTCGACATGACTCGCACGCAGAGTCGTCATGCACCTACCTCAATACGCGAACGGTTGCAGGTAGGTGGAATGCACGAGGCACGGACCGAGATAAAGACGACTCGTTGGAGGAAGAGCGAAGGAGAGGGAGGGCAACGCGCTTAATATTCCGTAGGAGTGTTGTCCACGCGACCCGAGAACCCACCCCGCGTGCTTCCTCGTGTGCATTTCAATAAAGCCGCCTCCGCTCGTCGACTGCACGTCCGACCGAATGACACGAGGTCCAGTTGTGTCGGCGTCGTACTTTATTGTTACGCGTTTCTGTTAAAAGAACCCGACCGCGTTCAATCGGCGTGTAAGGGAAAGTTCGAAGAGAAAAATTTTTACTGCGGTCTAGAGGCGAGGAAAAAAGATGTTAAACTAAATGAAAATATATTTATAAAATTTTTATTCTTCCTGGAGAAGGTATCATACGTGCATCGGAGCACTGTTTACGACATCGAATGCTTCTTACGATCATGTCTTAAAATATCACGCACGAGATTGACGCGACCGTGGAAAATTCCTTGCGCACGGCGGAATCTCTGTAAAAATATTGGACTCCCGGCGCATCTAATTTGATAAGCATCGAAGTATAATATCGCCTTCGTCCGATCACACGTCCCCGTCGTTTACTCGACCGGTGGCCGCGCGGCATGCATACTAAGTTCACGATGAGATTTATGTCTCTAGTCATGAAAATAACTCATATGTGAATCTGACGGTTAATCGATTTCTCAGAAAATTTTTGAGAGGCGAAGGTAAACCGGTGCTCTACAATGGCGCGCGGTTTGCACTTTGTGGCGTGCGGTTATTTCATGGATTAAAATAACGTATGGCGATATCAATTGCGACATTTCAAGCTACAGAGAGAAGTAAAAGGGCAGAACACTTTGCTGCGTGCGATATCTCAGCGCTAAGTGCTCTACGTAACCTTTTTTAGAGGCAGCTAAGTAGATGCAGTTGCGTTAGTTAGAAACTATGCAAATATCCGAGAACAATGTTCTTTGATATTTGCATAGGTATGGCGTGTTCTTATCATAAAATGTCTTCTAACTCCGATATGAAAGACGAGAGAAAAGTCAAAACAAAGGAGACTGAACAATTCTCATCCGCTGGATTTGTTCTCGGTTAATTAAACGATTAGCGCGCGTTCGTGAATCATTTAACCACATGTTACCTTCTTGAAGAGTCTTTCATGTTAAAGGATGCAGCAAAATCCTCAATTACAAAATTAGGTTTATCTATAGGCAATATCGATCAAGCTCTATTTTTGTGCATCAACTAATAATTCTCTCCTTTAAGAAAATTAGTTAAATTCCGTTGCGCTAGCTCTCAGTGTCTCCAATGATTTTCAAGATATATTTTTGCAACGAGAAAATAAAGAAGATTCGAGCGTGCCTGCTCAAAAACGAGACCCGCCTTTACACGGCTAAGTAATAAGCAACAATCCTTGTATGGAGTCATATATTACTGGGGAAGAGGATAATCGTGTTCTAGCAGCACTTTCGAACTTTCCACGTTGTCCTTTTGTCATGTATTGCTCTGTAATCATTATATTCCCTCACTCTAGCGAGTGAGCGAATAATCGGTCATTTCCGGTGATAGCTGCGGCGACACCAATGATATGAAAATAAAAAATGCAAAGTGTCTCTGCTTTTAATGTACGGTTGCGGTTATACATGTGCGAGACGCGTGTTTAAGTCTCTAGTCCGTTTGGAGGCACGGCGCATGAGTCTTCGCAACATATCGTGTCTCTTTGAAACATTTGCATCGATGTTAGTGCAATAATTCTGGTTGATTAAGTTTTCTTCATCTATATTAAATATGAGAGAAATGTCGGAAAGTTCATATTCCTTTTCCATTCCTTTCGCAAGGATTTAATTAGAAGCGCAATCTTATCCTACATACTGATAACTTTATTTCTTTCTATTCGACGTCTCTGATATGATAATTTTTAATTCAATATGAAAACGACATTTACTTACATATTCCTTAAATAACTTAATAATCTGTAGATTTATCGTGTGCGAGATTAATTCAAGGAAAAATAATTTTAATTAACTAAGACCGGAGCCAAGTGTTACATAAGACTGAAATCTAGGAAGAGAATGATTGCTTAATTCAGGATTGACGAGTCCAGCGTGTCGATGCAACGCTGCGTGGATGTAATGCGAGCAACGGCTGGCAGTAACCTCTAGAATGGATAATATATTCTTCGAGGACATTCGACACGCTTGTAAAAATTCGATCGTACGGCCCGCAGCGGATCGGAGGTGACAGAAACGCGAGGGGAAGGGAAGACGACACGACGTTTCCCGGGCTGACTTTGATGGATCGAAGATCCCCCTCGATCCATCTTTTTTTTTTTTCGTCGCGAACCACCGGCTCGATGTTTGTTTTTTGTTTTTCCGCGGATAAAACGCCGCGTCCGACAGGTTATTCTCTCACGGTGGATGACATGGCGCATGCACGCGATACGCTCGGATGCGAAATTGCCGCGAGATCGAGCGGCAGGTATGCAGCTGCAGTTGCCCCGGAATAGGGTGCCCCTTAACGCCATACGTTAAGATAACTGCGATGATTGAATACCGAACATTAAGAAGGGTTTAAGTAGCAACGGTAAAAAGTTACGGTTTTGCCAAAGTATCTAAAAATTGAACTCAGGATAGAACTGAAAGTAATTTTGTTGGACCATAAAAATAATTATAAAATACACTCGTGATGACTGCTAGAACGCCCCATATAATTATTTAGATAATCCAACAAAATTATAAATATCTTTTGGCGCATAAAAAAGAGTATGAGTTAATATAATATGAAGATTCTACTCTAATCGAGAAAACATCCATCCGATATACTTGCATCACAAATTGCGAAACAAATACAACGCAAAACGGTGAACGGCGCACTTGGATTTTTATTGCTAGTTTCATCGATACCGGATAACTCATTAGTGGATAAATAATCTATATAGGATATCTTCTCGCTATTTTAATTGAAAAGCAGAAAAAACGATAAGAACTTATTCAACGAATGGGAAGATGATTTATCGACGATACTTACGGCGACTATACTTTGCATAATCGATTAGCCGCTCCACGCCTTTTTAGGCAGCTCCCGTTACGGACTTCGGGAATTTTTGCTCAGTCGCTCGCTCAGGCTATCGGAGCCGGATAATGCGCGAAGGCGGGCCGCGTTATCTGTCTTTTCAATGTACCCCGTATCTCCTGGCTCTGGTTTCAAAAGCACCTCGGAAGGGCCGCGTCGCCTCAATTATCCCAAAGAGGGTTAGGAGAGAACGAACGAGCGTGCCTATCCACCGTGACCACCGGCGATAGGATAAGCGGCGCCCTGAACTTCCTACACCGCTTTAAAATTACCCGCTACGAGAACAATTAGCATTGCCTACGTATGTCCGCGCGCCCGCGGAGGGAACGACGAGATAACCCGTTATCGTTGCCTACGTCGCGAATCGCGGCTCGTCGATACGCGTACTCACCGGCGTAATCGGTCCTTGACTTGGTAAAACTGAGAAAAAAAAAATAAACAAAAGAGAAGTAAATTGTAAGGTGGCGAATATGAGTCAGGCGCGATAATTCGACAAGTGTTACTAATTTTATTTCCGCGCTCCACGCCTGACTTTTTCCTTTGTTAATTTCGCGAGTCCTAATATACATATATATGAGAAAAAAATTCAAATCGTAGTAGAACAGAAAATATGGAAATATGTACATCGTAAAAATTTTGGAAGCTGTGTGACGTAATTTTTTTTTTTAGAAAGTTTTCTTTGTGAATCCAAACGTGCACGGTTATAAAAAGAAAGTGAAAAGGACATTAAATTCGCATGAATTTAAATAACTCTAGCCTTGACAAATTAATAAATAATAAATTATACGTGATATTATAAATTAGTAAATTATACGCATGATATATGATTAAAATGAATCATTTTTTAACGGCACGCTTTAGTTATACTTCCAACTCACGCGAATGCAATGACTGGCGTTCGAGATGCCTCTGACCTTTCACTGGCGTGGTGGTGTGACGAAAAAAAATCTAAAGGTCGCAAGACAGATTCGCCTTCAATCGCATGAATGACGACTGACTTGTCTCAAAGTTAATTTAAATATCTATTTATAGACGTGAAGCTATGAAACAGAAATAGCAGGAACAGCGGGACAAGAAGAGTCCCGCGCGTTTGTACATATTGTATATAATCTCTCGATTTTTAATTTCTCCACCACGAGTTTTCGCAATTGTAAAGCATATCCGCGTACGATGAAGCACGTGAAAGACAGGCGCGTCGTTAAAAATAAGCGTCGGGCAAATATTAATTAATTACAGCTTTAATTGAAACGTATGTGTGTGCATAGATGCATGCAAGATGAAATATGTATGATGATACGTGTTGATTCCTTCTTGAAAGACAGGGAGAGGTCTGTTGAACAATTATTTAATAATTGATCAGAAATATTTAAAAGCAAGTTTTACACACGCGTGGTTTACAGCCGAGAATATTCAATTAATCCACTCTCTAAATTGGAATCAGTGTATTATTCACTGAAAGATAGTCTGTTTTCAGTGATATACATATAACTATACTATTTTATTCAGAGATGTATGCATTGTTTTTCGGCGACAATACACTGATTCGATCAGTGAGAGTACCCCCTTCTTAATCACTGAAAAATAGTGAATAATCACTGATGACTACAGTTATAAGTATAGCACTGCAAATCAGTAAGATTCCACTGATTCAGATTTAGAGAGCAGTTAAAGATTACTCGCGGCAGAATTAATGAAATGTTGACAATCGCGTTTCAATCTGTATTCCTCCGGGGAACAATGAAACTGTCGTGCAACGAAATAAGCCATTGTCCACGAGCAATTCCGACATCTCGTCGCAACCGACTCTCGTCACGCGTCTTCCGTCCTTGCATGCGAAGTGAGTCTCTGCTTCTCGTATTTCCCTCCGTCGAAAGAGAGAGAGAGAGAGAGAGAGAGAGAGAGAGTGACGAAGAAGACGCAAGGCGCGATGCGACGACGCGTAACCCTTGCGAGGGCTCCCGCGGAGATGACTTTTCGCGCGTGCAAAAGTGTGCCCGCCACTTGGGAATAATGCCGGCGAGTCTCTCTCTCGCTAGATGGGACGCCCCGTCGCGCGGAACCGAAAACAGCGAGGCGCTGGACCGAGAAGGAGGCGGGGAAAAGGAAAGCCTCGCAAGAGAGATCGCATGGAGAGAGAAGGACGGTGAAGGAAGAGGGCGAGCGGAAAGGGGTAAGAAAGGAGTGAGACACTGAAGAGAAAGAGAGAGAAGGGATGCCCCGAAGAGAAGAGTGCGTATGAAATATTCCCCGACGTGCGGGGTAAAGCGGGCTAGAGTAACTCTATATTATTATCCTCTTTCACACCTCCCTGCACTTCTATGCGCCGCGAAAAACCACGGTACAATCAACAAGAGGCGGCCCATTGTCTCTCATTGTCGTGTCTCGTGCGGATACGCGGCATTGCCGAGGTGTGCGTGCCAGAAGAGTCGCTCGTGTTGTAAAAACATATTATTCCCGTGACCGAGAGAGTGGGCATTAATTGGGCACGACGTAGATCCTAATTGGCACATCGAGTGTCCTCCGAGCTGCGAACTTGGGGCAATCGTAGTCTCCGGCTTGCGAGACAGCCGAGAAACTACCGCCATAATATTATTTTTATCGGTTATGTTATAGCACATAAATAGCCCAAGTGATTTACTGATATTGATAAATTATGCTAAGCTGCAGTAATATTGGTGTACATTGGTGCACGCGCAAGTCTCGTGTTTATAATCGCCACTATAATTATTATTTGTCTTCATATGACGACGACGTACGATGACGAGTGCCGCTTGATAACGCGTTCAAATAAATAAATAAAAATAAATCGTTACTCGCACTTAAATGGTCATTATAATGTAGATCAGACGTTTTAATCGTAATGTATGTAAATGGAATTCATCATTCGCGGCAAAAAGAGACTTTTTCATTAACAAATAAAGCAATTATTTCCTAGCTTCGGGCCGGAAAAATCGCAAGCGTGATAAATCTGAACTTACAGCTTTACACAGAAAAAAATTAGTGTCAAATCAACAATTTATGATAATCTTGATCAGACATAATATTCGCTTACATGAAGAAACAAAATTTCTTTATGTTAGCAAATTATGTCTCTTTGAGATTATAAATACTTCCAAGGAGATTTTATATTCTTGCTTATATATGAAACAATGAATTGTTGATTTGATAGTCATTTTTTTCTGTGTAACTAAAAGCTTCTAAAGCGCGGAGAAATAAGTACTTCCGATCTCGCAGTCATAATCGCGCTCCTTCGCCACGGTTGGCGCAAAAATAGCGGGAAAACTGTCGTAAATGCGGTCGTTGAATCACGATTCGTTCGACCATTGTGCCGTACCTTTACCTTCAGCTTTGACGCGCGTTATATCTTTCTTTCTTTCTCTTGTGCTCGTCTCCGTATTAAATAATTCAATGAACTGACTCGCGCGTATCCCGCGGCTTGGCAGGCAGGAAAGAAGCGCTACTCAGTGGTAGCGATCGATGAAAAGACGGACAGGGGGGAAAAAAAGGGAAGAAACCCGGGGATAGGCACTAAGGAGCACTGCCCGAGGTGATTCGATACGTGAGACCGTATTCGTTTGAGATCGCTCCAAGTGCAATGCGTCGCCTGTTTTTTTTCCCCCTCCCCATCTTTCTGCGCGCGTATTGTCGGCGCCGTAATGCCGATACCGATGCAAGAAGCGCGCATCTCCTGTTTCAGGAAGTCCGCCACGCAAGAAAAAAATATCACCCCTCGTGATAATGCGGCCCGATATGGTTCTCCCGGTCGGAATTGCATTAAGATAAACGCGAGCGGTTCGTGGTATTCTCGCGGAAGAAACGTTTCGACGAGAGTGGATTGGATATTCGAGAAAACATTTAATTTCCGTATCGAGAGCTATTAAACCTGAGATGTTTTGAGGTTTTAATTCTCCAATTTTTAATTTTAATTTCACGCGCGCCTCTCCTCCTTCTCTCTTGTTTCTACAAAATTGTAAATTATGAGAAAAAAATGTCGAAATGGTCAAAACATATGCAAATAAAAGGAAGCGCAGGGAGCCTGAGATATTCTGCATATAACATATATGTACGTCACCAGGTGGTTTTAAAGATCCAACGACTCAATTTGAATGCAATTTGGAGCGCATTTGCATACGTCAGGATGAAAGCTGAAGTTACTTAACAGACGTCTCGACCATTAAAACACGTTCCTTCCCGAGACAGGATGTTGTTGAAGATATAAATTTCTTTTAATTGTGTTTATACATACGAATCTATGATGCATATGGTAATTCTCGCAGGCGTGCACATTCATCAGAGAATCGCATATATGAGCTTTTCTTAATATGTTTTTCTTCGTAGAAGCGTGTAGCGCATCGCGTAGATTGTCGCAGCAGGCAATCGCGTTCTGCAGTTTTTCAAGCGCAATGCTTACGCAATTCAGGCCGTGTTTCAATTTCCAAGTCTAACAGCCTCGCCACTGTGCATCGAAGAGGATTATCTTTACATCATTCTCGTCGAGATGACAAATGCCTAGAGACCGTGCGAGCGGTATATCGAAATTAGAGATCTCGTACGTGTCCGACTATTGACGAAGGTCTTTAATCTTGCCTCATAGATGGACCCTAACGATCACGGTTCGCCTTATCAACGCGGTCGCCTTTCCCCTGGGAAAACCTTGTCTTTTGTATTGTCACGTGCGTAATAACGCATCAATCCCGCGTAACGCAATCGCACCAATGTCAGGCATATAAATTGGTCTAATCAGAATAAATATCGGCGGCAAATGGAAGTTTATACTCTGTGTCGGAGTTCATGAGAAGTACACACACGTTCTTTTCTATCCTTTCGCAAATTCGAGAAACGTGAAAATCATACCTTTTTTTTCGTCGCGCAACAAGTACAAACGGATGACCGTCGGTAGTATTTTAGGATACGTACGCAGAATACATTACGGCTTATCTATCGCTTTTGGTCTTGAATTTTTTAACGATGACGACAGACGCCAAACATAAAACTCTTTCACAATGTTCTTTGGAATCTGATTATTCGGCGAGAAAAAGAGAAAGATCTACGACGGCAAAAGTACGGCTGTTTTGAAATCCGCACTTGCTGACACACAGTCCGAAAAAAAAAGTCTTTTTCTAGTCTCTTTAATATTCAGAAGTGTTATAATTTAGACGACGTATAAATCTGTTCCTTTTTTTTAAATGTCTTGTTGTTTTCCCTGTTAAATAATTCAATTCAGACACTGTAATAATAATCTATAGCATTTACAAGGCGCACGAGAAAAAAAAATGTTATATTAACATAGCATTAATAGCAAATGAAATTAAGAATAACGAAATATTATTTCACTCAAGATACTGATTTAAATTTGATTCTTTAATATTCAATAATATATTGATGAAACACAATATTTTATTGTTATAAGAGTATGACAAGAGTATCGTTTCATTAACATTGTCGAAGAAAATTATTTTCAACAGACTGTTAATTATTAGAAATATTGGAATTGGACTGAAATATTAGAAGAGTGTACCAGAATTTTTTCAGATTTTTTTAGAGCTCAGAAAACCCTTTCAGAAACCGTTCGTCAGTGACCCGATCGGACTAGGAAAGCAGCGAAAAGACGGATCACGAAGGGTTAACATATATTTCTTGCTACTGGTTTTGAATGATTTCATAAAAGTGCTCTCTCTCTCTCTCTCTCTCTCTCTTTCTCTATTTTATTCTGTCACTCTCATTGAGAGGAACACGCTGGTGTCTTTACGACGATCAGTTCTATGACAATCGGAGAATTAGAAACGGAGTGACGAACGGCAGTCACGTGCGGCACTCAGAGAGGAGGATGGCAAGTGGTAAATGGGAAATTGTAAGCGGGTAGGCCACTAGTGCGCTCCGAACATGAATGAATGGAACCTGCTTCGCTGCTTACATGTCCATTATAGGCACCGCGCCCGTATGTATGGTACGTTCGTGCACGTAGCGCATGTTTACGTAGCGGCGCGGCGGCCTTTCCGTCTACGATCGGTCGCCATCGCGCGCGCACATTCACACACATACACACACACACACACACACACACATATATATATGTCTCAGACACACAATGCCGTGCAACCCGTTCGCCATCGCGCGTGATCGCGCGAATATCATCGCACGATGGCGCGATCTGTTTATCTCGCATCCGTATGTTTACGAGAGATCCTACAATGAGAGTTGCGACAATGTGGATGCAAAAGTGATGAAAAGATATAAAAATATTTGTTTTTTTTTCTCGTATGAATGCCCGGGAAGAACAATGAGACAATGACGTACATGTTAGCTCTAATCAATCTGTATTTTTATGCTAAATAATAAAAAATATACTAACAATAAAAGACACATAAATATTATATTTAAAGAATGGTAATATTACAAATTAATGTCTAATAATTTAATTACTAATTCAAGTATCGCTTAAATTGATATAGAGAGATCCAATAAATAAAAAATATTATTTTACTATTTTATTCGTAGTACACATAAATTTGATGAAATGAATATTTGGTGTTTAAAATGACATAGAAAAAGAATTAAATCGTAAAAGTCTTATACAAGTCATAACGCAAAGTTGCTATTAACTCATCTCTCTCATAGCTATCTGTCTCTTTCTTTTCTTTGTTTTTTCGAAAATATATGAAACTATCCGAAATGTATCGAATAGATCACGGAAGACGGTCCAATCAGAAGACTGGATCTGATTATCTGATTGTTGCAATTTTTATTAAGGAAATAAAGAACAGTTCAATATGTTTCATATTTTCCTTATTCAACATTGAACTGTTTCTTATCCCCTGTTCCGTTCATTATGTCTGGAATGCTGGAATAGGAGCAGCCTTTAATCGGACATTTGTAAAATTCTTTGTTTCAGTTGTATTGGCCAATCAAACGCTTCGAAACATTTGCAGCATTACATGGAAGACAGCCTAAAAAGATCTCTATACGAGAGACGCGTGCTAAGGAATTAACAGCGATCGTCGTCCGATCTGTTTATTTCCCGCGTTTGTGTGTGCGAACGAGAGGCATGTTTCAGTTCAGTACGCTGCTGCGCGTCGCGTCGCGAGTGCTTGTGTGTGTGTGCGCATGCCGCGAGTCGGTGAAGCCGGGCAGCGGTTAATGGATCCTCGTTCGCCGCGTGGTGCGCGCGTCGGGATTGAATCGCCAAGGCCGCGGCGCGATCGCGAGTGTGATTCCACGATGAACGGCCGTGGCCCCTGCTCGGCCACGAAACCCGATTCCCGCATCTCCGAGACTCGTCGGCCGACGAGGAGGACGCTCCTAGGAGGCCGCCGGCCTGCTTCCCGACGGACCTAACCTAGTTGAATGATCGAGTCTCATTGTCGCATTCGATCCCTCCTCACGTCGCTCGATCGAAATTCGACTTCTAGTGTACGTAAGTAGATAAAGAATCTAGGATATTAATGCGATTCGGGAATTATTTTGGTTTTTAATCTTGGCGTTATTAACCTCCTGAGGATAGTTTCAGACTTAGAATTTTGTTGACTATGGGCATTTTCCAGCAAGCGACACAGTTGACACAGTGTAACGCACTGAATCATTATATCTTTCAAATCAAAATAACACCGAAACGTGGTACTCTCAAAATTGTCAATTTGAAAAAAATATGTGAGCTAATAAAGTATAACGCGGTTGTTGTTGCGCACAGTTTAAAACATTTTTTTATTTACTTCACATTTACTACACATGCAGAGAAGTCTTGCAAACGAACGTTTTGACTCCAATTCGAGTCATCTTCAGCTACCAAAAAACAACGTTACATAGTATTCTCGCGCGCGGTCTTCTCCCTGGTTGAGCAATCTACTGGTTTCAAAACCAAGGACAATATTTCGCTGGTTGACTATCCAGTGACCATTTCCCTTTTTTTGGAGGATTAATTTGCGTGCACTGTGTTTTGAAATTAAGTACAAGGTGTAACAGGCTTCAATTTCATCGTTCTTACACATGCTGAATTACTCACCCAAAGAGGCCTCACACGTTGTCCAACTTGCCAGTCACATTAATTAAACAGAACTTTGCAACTTTTTCATGTGTTACTCTTGAATAATTATGATTTCGTTATTGTGACTTGTCAGTTCGGAGGAGCGAACTATACTGAGCTCACAAAATACATGTCAGCATAAGCCAGTCTACGGTTATATTAGTATCATTTTTAATTAATGTGATGTCTAAATCGAATGTTAATCTTCTCACCCTCGATTTCAATTGTAAATTACAATCGAGGGTGAAACGAGTTAAAAGTCTCTAGAATCTTGTTGCATGATCCTGTCGGTGTAGCCATAATAATGTCGTCTACATATCTAAAATATAGTAGCTGAAGATGACTCGAATTGGAGTCGAAACGTTCGTTTGCAAGAATTCTCTGCACGTGAGAAGTAAATAAAAAAATTTTTTAAACTGTGCGCAACAACAACCGCGTTATACTCTATTAGCCCATATATTTTTCAAATTGATATTATATCTTTGTTGTCAATATTAAACAAGGATGAAATAATTCACTGTGTTGTACTGTGTCTTTTCGTATCTCTCTTCCTGGAAAACGCTTTAGCTCTGTCATTACATCGTAAAAGATACCGTTGCTCCAAAATCGATATATCGGCTTTTGACCGGCCGGAAGGATAAAAATTTTTTTCTATATTTAAATTTTTTATTATTATATATTTTTAGAATTACTATTTAACAGCATTTGCAGTAAAAAATTTTATTAAAAAACATTTATAAAAACGATTATAAAAATATTATTACACCGAAATTTGAAATGTAGTAAAGTAATAAAAAGATATTATAGCAGAAGTTACAGCAATTTACTTCGTAATAATGTATAAATGTATATAAATACAAAATAAGCAATTAAATTCACATAAATTGTCAAAACGAGGTACGATAAAAAATTTCCAGGTTCTATGAATGTACGTATAGTTATTTTTTTAAATAATTTTAAAAATATTAATTTCTTCTCACTGAAAAAAGAGTTTGGTAATAATAATTGAGCTTAGATGATAGTTGTTTAGCTTTGGTAAAATATATAATTATTAAATATTATATTACTATATATTTGATTACATTAATCAAATAATTAAAATTATTTCATCAAAACTTGATTGACAAAAATGACAAAATAAATTTTCAAATTTATTTACTGATAAAATTTAAAATATAATAATAATTACGCAAGTCAAAAACAGATGACAATATTTAAGCGATAGCTTGTCGATTTCTGATCTGATATGTGCCCGATTGCAAACACCTCGAATCGTTGGTATATATTAAAATGCGAATGAGTGACGACAGTCATCGGAATATCCGACAAATAAACGGCAACTGAAATACGCATTCAAGTGAACAATAAAACGATCTCCCCTTTCTTCTTGCTCCGCCCGACAACGACTCTCGCGACCGTGAGTAATTAATGCCCGAGGCGAATTCGCATCGACATCGAATCAGCGATGAATATCAATCTGGCATTTGCGCCGCGCTAAAATCTGTCTAGCCAATTAATAGCGGCGAAAACAGAGGCCGAAAACTGCGTCGAGCTTTTTACGATTGCCCGGTTTTACGGCCGTTTTATATCTCACGCGAAAATTTAATGATCGTCTCGCGACGTTTATATATCACCGAATCGAATTTCCGAGGCCACAACGGAATTTGCATATTAAGTCTAGAATAAAATGCGCGATGGCTTCGATCGATTGTGTCGTTTATAAACAAATATTTTTGCTCCTGTCTACTCTCCACGAAAATAATCTTAAAATGTGAATAAAAAATATGTCAGCCTACTGATAGAAAGGATACTATGATAAATGGAAAAAAATATTCTTTTATATTATATAGGCTGAAAAGAAGATTTGATTAACTGTTACCAAATTCTTTTTTCAGTGTATTATTGATTTTTGATTGAAATTATCATATTTTAATGACATAATTTGTAATTGGATGTGATATCTTTATTTTTATCTTAATTGAGATTTTAACACAATTTATGACTACAAAATATTTTATCATATATTTAAATGTATAAAAATTTATTTCTAGATAAGATTATACTTTTCTATTGAAAATTATTCCGCGCCGTCCATTAATGTTTCATAAATTTGAGTTTCACTTTATAGCAGTTACTTTCCGCAGAATCTCGTCTCTGATTTTCGCACTTCTATCTATACGCGCGGCATATTCTCGCGACAGAGTGCGATATCGCGACCGTTTTGGAAGAACGGCTCGTTAATTTTACAGTGCATCGATAATTATTAGCCCGTTTAGCACCCCGATGAAATTTACTGACCAATATATTACGCTTTACGCGTTTCCGAATACACGCCGGCGAAAAAGAACCTAATGGTTTCATTTGCGCGGCGCGATGGAAACGCTGGACGCGATAGACACGTGCAGGATCGTCGTCATCGTCACCGTGGCAAAAGTCAATCGTTTGAGCATGCTTGAGATTATTACGTAATATGGCTATATCCCATCCTCACCGCCGGAGGAAAGTTCAAGCCGCAGAATCGGCGGACCGCACAATTACCGTACAATCTTCGCCGGCGCGGCGCGTTTCCTGAATAACTCGCGTGAACACTTCAATACCAACTTCAATACACAAGTCGGGAGAGAACGTCAAATAATTCAGAAATTTATAAAAGTTAAGCTTGAAGAACTGCTACGCCACATTTATTTCGTTTTATAAAAAAAATTTGCTATCGAACATAAAATGTTTCCTTATCTCGAAATCTCGCTCTACCACTGAGAGAAAAAAAAAATGGTAGCAATTACCTTAACTTAACTTTAATTCCTAGTCATTTTCAATGCTAATTATATACAATAGTTGTTTAGCTATGCAAATTATAGCTATTAATTATTATTACTAAGTAAAAAGTAAGAATGTTTAAAAGATAGTTATCTATAATTGGCTGCATTTATTACATAGAAATGTTGATTTTATTTTCACTATCCATATCTTGAGATTTTACTACATTAATATTTAAAATTATTATAATTTATAATAAAATTTTGTCTTAATTGAAAAAAAAAACTGTAAATATAAGGTTATTATTATCGTTATATAATAATTTTAAATAGTTGCAATAAAACAGTTTATTAAACCATGTACATTAGTATAAAAAACTTGTATAGTTGCTGCACTATGAATTTTTCTCTCAGTTTCGAAATTTTATAGGTGTTATTCAGCTTCATCCCGTAGATTTATCTCGATCGTGCAGTGGTTAGTCGTGTCGCCCTTTTGCGTAACAGGCCGCAGCTGCGTCTGACAAATGCCTCGCGCACGAGAAGCGTCAGTACCTAGTAGTCCCCGCGGTAAACTTATTACCGAATTACGTAGTGTCGATTTCTCGAGCGTGCAAGAGCGATCACCAGGTCATTACGCGGATGACGCGAATCCGCGCCTTTTTCGCCCCGACACGGCGAGTGGGAGAGTTCTCCCGATTTATGGCTTGCGAGGGCGCGACTATCTCGTCGCAGTTGTCCGGCAGGATGTTGCAAAATTGCCCGATCGTTAACGGAAGGTACTCGCCACTTATCACGTCGCGCATTACGTATGTACCTTTAACCGTGCGTACGAGAGCTGCGTGCGAGGGTATCGTAAACACATCGGAGCAGAGAGAACAATCTCGCGCGCGCCTCAGAGCGATGGTCGTTAAGCTCGTTAACTTTCGTCGGAAGAAACGGTAACGTACGGAGCGAAACAATTATTGGTACCATATCGTACGATGATACGATATGCGCGGGGTGCAAGAAATTGAGGGGGGGGGGGCAGAGGGCACTCTCGTAATTCGTGGGTCTCGGCCGATGAGCTATCGTTATCGAAAGTCAGCCTATCAGATTGAAACGTTTTCGCGCGGCTCTCTTAATGGGCCAGTGTCAGTCAATTCGTCTTGCGATACGGCCGGTACCAAGAAACGTAACTCAGACACCCGAAAATTATCCACCTCATATCGGGGCCATAGTCGTAATGCCTCACGACGGTCTGTAATTTTCGCTCGTCTCTCTTAAGATAGATTTATTCCGCTCGTCGACGGTCGATTTCATTTTTCTGCGGTATTATTATCCGCGACCGCCCACGTGCACCGCGGGAGAAATCGCGAAATGCCAGTTATACTCATTATGTCCCTCTTGTATAAAATATAAACGCGTGCGGTTTATAAATTATTTCAAGGCTTATTCGCTGGAAAGTATCGGCCAATCCTTAAATTACTAAAATCAAGCAAAATATGTTTAACATTAAAATATATGAAGTAAAAAATATAAATGTGTGTATTAAATAAGAAAGTATTTGTTAGAGAATACACAAAAAAAAAATTAATCTTAAATCAACTATTCATTGTTTCATATATAAGCAAGAATATAAAATCTTCTTGGAAGAATTTATAATCTTAAACAGACATTATTTGCTTACTGGAGAAAATTTTTCTCTTCACGTAAGCAAATTATGTCTGATTAAGATTATCAAATTCTTCCAAAAAAATTTTATATTCTTGCTTATACTATATATGAAACAATGAATTGTTGATTTGATATTCATTTTTTTCTGTGTACGTATTGTAATGATTGCAACGTTTTATTAAATTATTATTCAATTTTTTTGCAATATTTTAACGTCATTTAAATTAAATTATTTTAATAGTGTAATTATATTGTTAGGTATTAGAAAATTATGATAAAGTAAAGGTAATGTTTTTTACACCAATTTCACGAGTATTATTGAGTTTATCTTTACACACAGCAATTGCAAAACAGTGCATGCGTTATATTTTACAATTACTGTGGCGGACTTTGTAGTTATGGTTGAAGATGCTAGAATTAAAATTTCATAAGTCAATTTGCAGTGACGTAATTAAAAACTAATTCTTTTATCGGTCGATTTCCACGGCGCCTAACATTATCCGCTTTGAAGGATCGAATCCAATCCTTCAAGACGTCGCACATGCTCCGGATTCCAGTCAGGGTATTCCTACCTCCTGATCGGAACCTGGACCGGCTGCGGCCCTCGGAAACCAGTTGAGCGAAGCATTATAATGCCGAATACACAACCGCGGCCCGTTAACTAATCTCCCCTGTAGCGACCTTCCATTAGCTCGATTCCACAGCCGATACATCATTACGCGACGGTGCCGTCGATCTCTCGCGCCCGTTCCTTCAAGGTTCGAGAATGTACCATAAATAGACGGCGAAGCCTTGTTTTTCGAAAAAAGAAAATCTTATCTGAACAAACGCTCAATGCGAGACGCTCGGTTCTCAAAATATTCGATATGTGAAAAGGAAAGTTTCGTAAAGAACGTGTCGTCCGAATTGTTACCATCGAAATGATACTAGAAATAGTCCACAACTCTTGTCTTTCGTTTGTGCATCGAAGCGTAGATACGAGTAACAAATCGATGTGCTAGCTAACTCATTCCAGCCGGACTCTCGGCATTCTAGCCCAAAAGGTTGACGCGAAAAATGTGGCGCGGCGAGGACACCGAGAACTTCCACGGGAAACGGGGGAGGTTGCGTTCGCCAGGCTTCGCATACGTTACGCAGTCATAATTCTCGCGTCTAGCCGCCGGCCACTCGACAAATCATTCCTCGTTAACGCGGACTTTTTATTATGGGAAAAAATATCAATTTGTGCCGTTTCTCTCGCCGTATGCGACCGACTGGCTAACGGTCCGTTGCAGGCTTACCGCCGATCAGTGCGCGTCGCGCGACCGCGGCTTTCGTAGTCTTCTCCTATTATCATCTCTCCGATATCTACGCGATGATACCGCTTTGTCGAGCGGTCGGTCCACCGGCGGAAACGCCGATTGCCGCGAGGAAATCCCGAGACGCGCGAGAGGGAGTTTTATCGCGGGATGCCGTCAGCTAATCCTGATGTTCGGGGAAATAATTAGATTTTTTTTTTACGACGTATCTAATTATGAATCTTTACGATAAACGGAGAAGAGAAATCTTTCACTTGGTTCTGAACGGCGACTCAATTTTCTTCAAGTAAAATTCGAAGTAAAATGCCGCACGCCGAAGTATATGCGACGAAACTCATTCTCATCGCATTCCAAGGAGCTAACTTTCCAAGAAAAAGATTTTATTCTTCATATACAATAATTCTTATTAATTTTTCACGTTTAGCTATCGCGACAGAGCAAACGTATTTTGCTCTTACATTACCTGGTATTAGGAAGACATGCAAAATTTTCTAAACGGCCATTTATCCTGGCGATTTGTGCGTACATAAAACACGACGGCGGTTATATATCATAGCTATCAGCCACGCGTAGCGCCTGTGATCATTCAAAACGTCCCGACAAATCATTCCTCGTTAAAGACAGTTTTTTTTTTTTTCCCTCGTACACGGAAAAATATCAATTTCTGCCGTTTCCCGCCCATATCTCTTCGTCCACCTAACGGTCCCTTTCTCCGCCGCGCGTTTATCCTTCATATCCCATCTCCTCCACACCTTCCGCGCCCATCTTTTTCCACACTGGGATGTGATAACCGCGAGAAACTCCGCGTCGTAAGACAAGGTGTAGCTAAAGGTAGCGCGATTACTCGTTGTGCATGAAAGACGGGGCGTACGGGGCGTACGGGGCGCACGAGGGGGAGAATCGAGCGGGAAAAGACGCGAACACGTAAAGCGAATGGCGCAAGATAGGGGAAGGATGAGCGATGGTATTAACGCAATTTCCTAGGCAACCGTGTACGCGTACGGCAAGAAGAGACAAGAGGTAATTACCGTGACAGCGTCAGTATAGCGCGTCGCGCATATGGAACGGCTGATGCGGCCGTTGATTTCTGGCCACGCTCGATTTTGCCCGGCCGACGTAGAATTACGTAGAAGCCGGCCGATATAACTCGCTGGTAAAACCCGCCGTGTCCGAGGGGCGTCCGAGACACGCTTGACGCGTCGAATCGGACGTGTCTATTTCCCTTGTCCAATCGCACGACGTACGATACAGTAGAAAATATTGCACTATCGTAGACGTCACTTAGGATCATCGCGGATCCTATTACCGGCGATTTCGTCGGCTATTACTGTTTAATACCAATATAAATTATGATTTAATACTCGGATATCGTCAGCGAAACTGCTGTATGAACTTTCATAGCGTATCCTCTCTCGATGTGCTTTCTATCGTTCGGTTAAAATCGCTGAGATCATTGACCGAGTCTCATTCGCGAGCCCGTCGGGATTTATTATTTGCGCTGTCGCGACACCCGTCTTTACAAGGAGGACTCCGGAGCGTGTTACTTTGACGTAACATAAGGAAACAGAAGAGAGAAGAGAAGAGAGTGTGAGCCTCGCAGTAAGTAGCGAGCGAGCGCTACTCGACAATGCGCGACGGGTGTGCTTTTACCTCTAGGCTCTTTACCTTCCCCTTCCTGGCCATTCAACGAAAATGGCCTGCCATTATTGGCATTGTGGCGACGACGGAGAGAAAAGCGAAGGCGCGAAGAAGGGTAACCGCCCGTCGTCGCCGCCGCTTGACTCTCGCCGTGGGCTAACGATCGTGTTATTAGCGCAAATCAAATTGGCGACTGTCTCACGCCGGAACAACGGCGAGACCGCCAAGAGGCGGAAGGAGGCGCACCGAGGACCAATTTACTCTCGCGGCGAGAGTGTTAAGGACGCGTTAATTTGCATATCGAAATCGAACGCACGCGCAGTCGGAATCGCCCCGATTTCCAGCCTCGCCTCTCTCGCACTTAACTCTTTGACTATTTATTACTGCCTCCAATACAAAGCTTCCTGCTCTCCTGGGTAAGAAACGTTCCATGCATTATTACCACTTCTGCGCGGGAAGAAATATACCATCTATGTAATTCTGCACTATTTCTTATTACAGCTGTAACCAGTAATAACTACTAGTTACACCTATCGGTTACACCTTATGCTATTTCTTGTTATAGCTGCACTTAGCAATAACGATAAACTGCCTATTATTATCGATTACTAATTATAAGTATCTCGATTTTCTTCAAGTCTATGTTGATATTAATGTTTTATCACGCATATTGTCACAATTGTTTAATAACAGAGATATCTCCTTATTTTTTTTAAGATATTAAGTTGAATCATAAATCATTTTTGTTCCTTTTATTTAAATTTATTTTTGTATAAAGTATTAATTTTGTATAAAGCATCTCTGCTAAATTACCTGGTTGCTTGTCGTGAGTTTTGTTCAACCAATACATTCCATCAATATTTTCTATTTTTTTTTTTTTTTCAAAAATCGTAATTTTGTGTTTCGATTTGAAAACAAGAAATGTTAATGTTTACTTAATGGGAAAAAGTCACGAATAAATTAATTAGATGTTTCACGCGATAAGTATTTGTCACTGCGATGGAAGTTATTTATGATTCTACTCAATATCAAGCGCAAACTGAATTTGCACTTTAAATCTCGAAGCGTCGCGGCAGTTTTTAATTACGTCGCATCTTTTCGCTTCGCACTAATTACCGCGTGAAATACGGCTTCTCCTTAGGCTCTCGACGATCGTGCTTTACGGTACTCGTACGGTCGCGGCGCCGGATTTCTTTCTCGCGCTCGCCTCGATCCGCGCTCGCCGTGAACGGTAAATTAACACGCTACGGAGCAAACGTCACGACCGATTATTTATCACTCTTATTCGCGATAAGTGACACTATATCCGCCGGCCGCGGCCTCGCCGTGACGCCTATCCACGCGTGCCGGACTAATTATGAATCCTTTTTTTTTCCACCCCGCGCGACCGCTTTCACAAAATACAGATCTGATCGCGCGATAAGCTATACACGCGTGTCCAATCCCAGGTGTCACTCGCGCGCCACCGTCGATGGACTGATAGGCCGATGCAATAATCAACGCACCGATTGTCTCACGGGGAACCTAACGATCTGATTATTAAAACGATCGCGATC
Organism: Solenopsis fugax; assembly: GCA_003595255.1. NCBI lineage: Eukaryota > Metazoa > Arthropoda > Insecta > Hymenoptera > Formicidae > Solenopsis > Solenopsis fugax. Next base: position 35,414 of record QKQZ01051406.1, read on the forward strand.
GAATTGCCACGAACGAAGGACAGGGTTGATCCGTTCACCCCCCCCCCCCTCTCCTCTCTCCTCTCCACGCGCTTACGTACTATTTAGTTAGGTTCATACCTATGATAAGCTAGTGACTCTAATGCCGATCGGTTATCTTGCACATTATAACTATTACGTTATACCATGTTGGGAGTATAGTTAATCGAGGGATAATTTTACGACTTCATTAAGAGAGCTCGCGACGTAATGCCGGCTTTCCGGCTTAACTGATAGATAGCTCCGGTGAGATAGCCTCACGAAGCACCGCGATATCGATTCGCCGATACACCTCGTCGTCTTCTTATTGTACCTTCCCGATTTTTTGGGCGACGCATTTTTCGTATCTCCGCGTACGTGTCGCCGCAGAGGAATCACGAATTACCGCCGCTGATCGCTCGAGGCTTCAACGGACGCTCGCCAGACTCGCAGGACCTTGCGCGTTTACCTGCATACAGGGTGCCCCATTAGTAGTCATTAAACTTTCCCGCATGACTGACCTGCCCGGCTTTCGGGGTCCGCGACGCCGGTGTTCGCCGGCCTTGCGAGAGGCCGGCGCTCGCCGTGCGCTCGATCTTTAGAAAATTGGTTCGGTACTTGGTATCGGTGTGCGCGCGCGCGCGTGCGACAGGTTGCCATTATGAAATCTTAAATTCAGCGAGCCCCGCCGCGTACGCCGAAGTAATTTACGTTTTTGCGAGTGTCGCGCGGATATATCGCGTATTAATAATCTGGCGCACGGTTTTTTTCCCTATTGCGATGCATTGTTGACTTCAACGTTATGGAATTATATGTCTCGATTATTAGCGGCATTTGCATTGCGACGACTAGATAAGGCCGATTATGTGAACAGATAGTACCGATAGCGTGTATTTCGCGAGCAAAGAAACCTCATTAAGAAACGCAAAATAAAATATCATGCGATTTCATATGCATGAGACAGAATCGCGACATATCTCGCGTATCTGTAAGTGATAATAACAACCAACGTAATATCTTGTTCGAATTGCCTACACGTTATTATTTTCTTATTGAGTATGACAACGAATGAACGAATACCTAATGATAAGTACTATTATCAGTATTACAATAATCACATTCGTAATCAAACGAAATGAAACTGCCATCGATTTCATATAAATAAAATAGCGTGCTAAACGCTATATTGCATTTCTTCTGCAATCGTCGGGCGAGAACGCGGCAAAGCCGGTCGTACAAACCCGGCACGTTGCCCGAATGCGATTTCGAGGGTCACCCTATGTGAGAGGCGCGAAGCAAGCTTTGTAGGTACGGGAATGGTCGCGGGAAGTGTCCGGTGTGTCCGGGAGCGGCCGTCCGAGAACGGATGGTCACCCCGCTTCGAAGGGTCATCCATTGGCTCGCTCTCACTTAGCATAAAAGGGGTAACTAGCAATACCCATTGCCATAATGGAACGAGTGTCCCATGGACATATAATTAGGCGCGCAGTCCATGGGAAATTCGGACCCCATTCCGACGTTTCAGCCAGTCGGTCTGGACGTTTCGCATAAGCATTATTAAACGATGGGGTCATCCTCGCGCGGGCAGAAAGATCACGGAGTTGTCGACGGGCAGTTGTCAAACACCGGGAAATACGACACGCGCGAAATAAAGAGGCTACGATGGAGAGGCGGCAATAAAATCGCAGATAATCTATCTCGACTGTCGATGACGTAAAACAGTGCTTAATCCTTTCATCGATGTTTCCTCGTTCGTTCATTTACGTTGCGTTTTTTATGCGACTCGTCTCGCGCAGCGTTATTGCGGCGAGAAATGTGCAAGACTTACGGCGATGTAGACATACCGAAGAGAATGCCGTATTAATAAAATTGAACATTATCAACTGTCGTTAAGAAACGTACCGTCCCTCGTTACACGCCGATCTGTTTGCTTAATGGCTTGATAACTACTCGCTTTAAGACGATTACACCATAGAAAAACGCTGATCATGTAACGAGAAAATTAAGGACACGACAATATACTAGTACTATACACGGCTACAACACGTACATTCCGGACAGCAGGCAATAAAGAAATATTGATGGAACATACTTTTCCTGGGAAACACTGACTTTGATGTTACAGAGATTTGTTTAAAGAAAATAATCATCTGAACGATGTTTCGCATCGCAAGGTTAAAGATGACACAGAATTGTCATTAATAGTCAGTCCACGTGTAATAACATTTGCATATCTGTCAGATGTTCTATGATGAAAAATATTCTATGATGAAAATCTTATCGTGTGCAATGTTAATTCCGATTAAAACTGATTTATGATGCACGTTTCCAAAGCCGTTCAAAATTTTACTTAATGTAGCAAAAAATAAAAATCTAATCTTTCAATCGCATTAGAATAATGTTTGAATATGATTTTAATGACACTCTCATTAAAATTATTCGCATACTTTTTAGTGCAATAAAATTTGTTTTCATTATAATAAAACATTTTATGTAATTAATATTAGATAGTATTCTCGTATATTACTATCTAAATTGATAAATTATAAATAAGTTTATCTCTGGAATATTTGTTAAATGCTCGCAGTGACACTCTATGCTTATCTATGCAGTCTACGTCTTTGAATCTCATTATTATCAGCTTATCATTTATCGAAATTTACTAGCGAGTTTTCTGTGTTGCATTTCTCGTGGATAATAGATTGTTGATCGTACATTATGCACTATATCGCAAAACATCGAAAGGAATGCCGTTCTGATAGCGCCGTCCGAAAAGAATCTAAGCGAGCCTCAAGGCCGATTGAAACGCACACCTCCTACTCGCGTTGAAATCACCAGACGTCGCGTCTCTTAAGCATTGAAATCAGTATAACGCCGGTGAGTTTGATGTTCATTTTTTATGGTATGGAAGAGAATATACGATGAGTCAGAGAGTAATTGTGTGGAATGCAAATGATTTCATTAAATAAGTCATATAAGTCATCATTGTAACTATTAATTGATTCTCGACTGAAGAGCATACCACTGTCGCGTTTTTGTTCTAACGTCAGAATTAATTCGATTGACGCGTTGTCGTCGTCGCTTAGCTCGATTATTTTTTCGCGTCTACGGCACACATCCCGGTGTCTATATATAAACTCACCGAAATTGTACCGGTTTCTCGATCCCTCCTGCGGACCCTCGTTCGTGCGAGCTGTTAATTTATTCCCGATACCGATACCGGCGCGGCCCTATCGAGAGACAAATCCGGTGCGCCTACGCGCGCGCCCATCGAAATCCCAATTCAATCGAAGGCAAAGACTCACGGGTGCGCTTTATCGGGCGAGTGCTGTCAGCGGGTCTCGTGGTGACACGTCCGGCCGCAGGCAGAGAGATCGTGAGATGTATCCCGCTGGATATCCAAGTGGACGACGTACCCCAAGATACGTGGTGCGAATCGCGCAGCACGAGTCTGACAGAACTCCGAAAAAATGGAGCTCGGATACGCGCACTCACACACTTTCCTGTTTCTCTCGTAAAGGCGGAGCACTCCGTAAAGGTTTCTCGTTCACACGCGTGTTCTCTTTTCCTCTCCCTCACTCTCTCTCTCTCTCTCTCTCTCTCTCTCTCTCTCTCTNTCTCTCTCTCTCTCTCTCTCTCTCTCTCTCTTTCGCTTTTAGTCGTTTTTGGATCACAGTCGTGTGTTCACGCGGCACTCGCACAATCTCAAAAAGTCTCCCGCGTAGGATCGGCAAAGATAATCGGCGACGAATTTTCGAGCTCGCGAGTCGACTCGAAGCTCCTCCTCGTCGGCGATTCTGCGGACTGGCTCGTCGAGTCGTGGCGCGTATTCATTAATATGATAATCATCCAATACGTATACGATGCCTCTCGATGATCGCCCTCGTCTCCGTCATCTTCATCGTCCTCTTCATCGTCGTCGTCGTCGTCGTTGTGGTCGACGACGACGGCGCCGCCGTGCAAAACACCATCATAAATCTGAACGAGATCGCGCTCGCGTACGATTTTGCTCGCGATCGATAAGACGCTAATGGAAAAAAGGAAAATGAAAAAGGAAATGTACAGGCGCAATGTACGCCGCGCACTTCGAATCACTCGCGATTGGAACTCTGCTCGATTTCCGTTTGATCCGGCAAAATCGTATTACGGCAGAAAATTAGTTTTCGCGCGCTTGATTTTGTGCGCGATAAAAAAAAAATCCTTGTTCCCTCTGTCTCTTTACGTTCCGTTGACGCCGACTCGTGCCACTGTGATGCACTTTTCTCTACCTCGACACCGTCACTCTCCGTGTCTCGGCACGTTTTCACGTATCTCCGGTCATTTCGTTATCGCGCCTCCGCCTTCGTCGTCTACCTCAT
>QKQZ01051415.1:8387-23799 GCA_003595255.1 Solenopsis fugax
TTTTCCCATTCGTCGTCGTGGACACGAACCGCGAAAATTTCGAATCCGACCTGACGCGGCGGGAACAGAGAGATCTATTAATTTTTTTTTCTTTCGATGGTTCGGTGGTTTGCTGAGTTAGCTGCGAGGTTTCGAAACTTCCCACCGCCGGCGGAATATAATATATCGTGTATATATATTATATATTTATATATTTATATCATTTTTTTTTATATTAATCTAAAGAGTGAGGATTGTGGAAGTAGGTCGAGGGGGAAGATCGCCCGTCCTGTGTTTTCCACGTGCCCTGGAAAAGTATATACTAAGGCCGATTTTGGTTAAGAATACGCTTCACTTTTTTCATCTCTTTTGATCAACTTTTAATTTTAACGTTAAGGCGCAACGTGATAAACTTGTACTTTTTTCCTTGATGTGTCTTTTAGATTCTGGCCGAAACTGCGTGTTTTCGTGTGCATGTACATGTACGTGTGAGTCCCTTGTGTGTGTGTGTCGCGTTCGTGTACGTGCGTTTTTGTGTACGTGTATGTGTGTGGATGTACGCGTATGTGTGGGTGTGCTGCATCGCGATCGATGTTCATCGCCTTGCTGAGCACTATCTGTTGTGTGATTTCGAGCGCGCGCGAGAATACGCGCGTCAACTCGCCGCGCGTCCTCTCGCGCGTCGCCTGCATTTTAGGAGCTGCTTTTTTTTTTGGTGTCTGCCAAAAAACGGAATTTTTCACTCTTCGCCGCAATAAGGCGTATGTAGGCGTCGCACGTGTGCACCGTTACCGGGTTTCGAAAAACTTGGCATCCGAAAAAACTTGCGGCCGCGTGATCGCGTATAAACATGACGCACACGTACACGCACTTACGCCTTCTTGCCCTACTCTCTGTGTGTCGTCTTGTGCGCAACCGAAGATTAGCAATCAACGAACAGAATTGTTCCTCGTGCCAAAAATCAACCCAGAAAAACGCCGGTAAAAGGTACGAAAGGAATTCTCGCGTCGAAAGTGGTATAGTCATCAAACATCGTAATGCATGTATCAAAGTAGTCAGGTTTTCCTTTGCCGGAAGCTCTGTCTCTCCTGAATGGGCCCCAATGTGAACAACGCGCGATCGTGTGCCGCCGGTGAAAACCTGGCGAGATCGCGATACCTGCTACGAGCTGGGCTATTGCAACTAAATCCGGTTTTAAGAGTCACGTGAACGAAGTAGCCAGTGCAAAATTTGTCGAGACAAAAATATGATTGCCTTTTGCAATAATTTGTGCGTTCAACAGTCTGCTCATGTACTTTTCTTCCCTCTTTTTCTCAAATATGCCCATTTTAAACACTTAATCTAGTCCATCTTGGTGCGTTAGCAGTCCCAAGACAAGTTTTATTATCTAAACAGTACTAAGCAGCAATTCGAGCTTCTTCTATCACGTGACTTTTGCGTAAATGATTACTGGTAATAAAATTGTTTGTGTCGCGGTCATGCGATGAGCCTTTCCGTGAAAGAAGATACGTACAATCGGAATACACATATGTATTCGATGTACGAGTGTCGGCGGGTAAAGACAGAACTTCTGGCCTAAAATGTACTGGCTTGTGTGAATGGTGCCCCGTCTTGGACCGAAAAAACGGACTCGCGGGGCGCAGAAAAACAATTCCCACAATATCTTACAAGACATTCCGGCCGACCGAGCAAGTCGCCAACTTCGTCATTCCACTTTGTGCCCCGTTACGTCGGCTAAGTCGCTCGTAGGAGACATTATTTAATCATCCTTCGAACCTTTCGCCCGTGCTACTTTAATGTAGAGGAAGAGTTTTTCGTTGCTGCTATCTACAGAATTAATTGACGCGAACGTTCGACGTTTGATCGTCCCGATCTAGACGAAGTGACGAAGATGGCCGACAAGGCTGACAGTCGTGCGCCTGTTCACCTCATTCTGGAGGGTCTGCGTTGTACATCTCCGAGGAGTTCATTAGACTCAACGCGGCGATCTAGCTCACATCCTCACACATCAACGTAGGTTTACTGTTGTTTGTTGCTTGCTGCTAGTCCTCGTCTCTCTCTCTCTCTCTCTTTGCTTCTTCATTATTAAATAAGTTATTCTTTTTTTTTGTCTTAATACACCTACGATTCCCTACACGATAATACGTATAATCTAAACACGACTGCTGGTTGAGACGTATGCGCAAGTAATATACTCCAGGAATACAGGCATTACATGTTCTCATTCTCATTTCGTGTGTGCTTCTCTTGGTACACGCGTGCATACAATTCACACTCTCGTTCCTTTTCGCCATTCTCTCGTTCTCGCTATCTTTCACTCTCTTGATTCACGCGCGACGCAGGGTCGCAATAAGAATCGCAGACGGTAAGAAGAAATATTCCCATTAAATACGGAACGTTGATGCTCGTTTCGAAGGAGCTTCACGCGTTAGCGGAAAACTGTTAGATGATAAATACGAAATGAGCATGGGGATACTGCGAGCATGTTGCGAGCGATTGGATAATATATATATATATAGTACGAAGCCGTATATATATGAAAATAACATATAGCGTGTGGAAGCGAAGGCAGACCAGAATAACCCAATTTTCTGTCAAGCAGGATTTGGTCAAGATTCATTGTTCCTACACTCTTTGTTCCTCATACTCTTGGTGGCCGAAGGGTTGGATGGATAATGACATTTGTGATATCTGCCATTCTCGATGGTTGTGCGCGTTTTGCCTGCTACTCGATTCCTTTTCTCTCTTTCTCTCTCTCTCTCTCTCTCTCTCTCTTTCTCTCTCTCTTTCTCTCTCTCTCTCTCTCTGTCTCTCCTGTATCTCTGAGTCGAACGTCGGACCGTGCTGGACCATTTGTCCGATGGTTCCTTTTTCTCTTCCTGCCTCGATCTCTCGTCACACGTGTTACACGTAACCTCAGATTCTCACGCACATGTATAAATATTTCTCTGTCTCCAGTCTTCTCTCACATTCGCGCTTTACTATCTCACATTCACGCTCGCGAAAGATTTGCCAAAAGTATCGTGCACGAAAGGGTGGGGAGGGGAGAAAATTCCGTAATAACTTACATTTACAAACTGGCCTAATAATTTCTCCTCTTAAACTCTCGCTTTTCCTAATTTTATCATTTACTAGTCTTGACTTTACAATACATATATGCGGACCTCCCGGTAGGCAAGGAGGTCGGCTCTCTCTGTATAATTTCTTCACTTTTTTTAGCAATTTTTTTAGCACATTCACTCCTCGTCTTTCGACTCCGTCTTTCACTCCGTCCCTTTCGCTCGTTGTCCTCTGTTGCATCCGTCTCGCATTCACTCACTCTTTCATACCCTTTCGCTCTTCATCTCTCTTTCTCTCAGCTAGGATCGGTTTGCGCCGAACGTCTTTTGCCCGTGGCTCCGAACTCAGTCCGAAATCGCAATTCGTATAGATTTCTTTTCAGTCGTGACTTTTTTCCTCGTGCATGTTATACATATGCGTCTCTCTTATTATCTTCGATCCGCTTTTATTTCCCCCTGCATGGTTCAACTCGTCCGAACAAAAAAGATCACCTGTTGAGATCGCGAGATTTCGTGGCTTCAACGACGGTCGCATCAAGGACACTTGGCTCCCTACACGCTTCTACACCATCCATAATTTCGTCGGTTTCCATCTCTCTCTCTCTTATGAACCGCCATCCCTTCCATCCCTCGTCGCCCACCCACCCCTAAACAACCCGACTGTCACGGATTTTCCGAGAGGTGCTCTCTTTGATGCTCTTGAATCTTGAGCGAGATTATTGCGACGTAAACTACTGACGATCGACGTTCGATTCAAGACGAGAAACCGTAAATGTTCGTTGCGCTATTGTGAATTACTGCTAAGGCGGGAGCTGGAGTATGCACAGCCTCCCGACGTCTGCTTTGTAAATTAAAATCTGTTAATATTAAGATGTTAACTTTTCACGGTCCACGACTTATTAATATTAATAAATGAAATTGTCACATGCATTGCAAGTTAATTTATAGCTAATATGAGAGTTGAACTTGAAGCAAAAAATTTGTATTAATAATTAAAAAATTTTAAATATGTTTTTGATCAAATATGTAGGACGATATTATAATATGAGATATAAATTTTTATAAATTAATTAACATAAAAAATCAATAATTTGTTGAATTAATTTCGATGAAAGGATTTTATATTTGTTTCTTCTAAATAATGCAAACGTGAGCCGTAAAAAGTTAAGAATAGTTGCGAGACAGGAGTATCGACTGTCCTCGCTTTGCAGTCCTGTAAATAAAATATTGTGGATGTCTACGGCTTCTCATCTTGCATCGTACCATCGGGAGCACGGGAAATTATAGATTAAGAGGCAACGTAAAGCTTTCGATAGCTTATCGAGAAAACTCAATGTACATCTACGTTAAATCGCGCGACGCCGGAGTAGTCGACGGCGTCTCGAGCACCCTGTAACTTAGAATTAACGATCCATATACGCGGTGATATGTCGATCGCGCCCGAGGCCACCGGAGCCCCCGACTGATTTTTAGAAACATCATTGGGAGGTAGAGACTCGGAAGACCTCTCGGATTCCTCGGTCGAATTTTACTCCCCCGTTCTCCTGCCCGACTTTTCGAAAGTCGCTCTCACCTTTTAATCCCCCTACCAAATGTATTGTAGACTTAACATGCTACGTGTACTACGAGATTATCACACAAAGTTTGCTCACTCGGTGTCAACAATCAGTTTCTTTTTTCTTTTTTCTCTTCTTTTGGCTTACGCACGCGATCTCACATAGAAACATAGTTTACGCTCTAAGTCCCATGCTCTCTTTACAGATTCTCACTCTCTCTTTCCCCTTTCTCTCTCTCTCTCTCTCTCTCATTCTCACATTCGGTCGTTCTCCCGGGTTCGCTCCTCCACTTCGTTCCTATCGCGCGCGCGAAAATTCGAAAGACGCGATTTCCGCCTCGCTGAAACGTCACGGGGGAGATAATTTCCAGTCCCCCCTTTATCTTCCCCCTTTTTCTCTGTATACTACCGCGCCACTATCGTAATCGCGCACTCGCCATAATAAATATACCCTAATTATGCTCCTAATAGTTTGAGGAATTATTATTCTCAATGAATTCGCCTTGAATTCCCACTCTGCCTCCTTCGCTTTCTCTCTGATACCTCTTTCGCTCACTCTCATTCTCACTGATTTCTCTTGTTATCACGGCTTAATCTCAAACTCGATAGTAATGATCGTAATAATAATAATATAATCATATAATAATAATTAGTTTATTAGTGTGTTTTTTTTTAAAGTAGGTATCCTCTTCCTCTGCAGCGTGATACGACCTTCCGCTCGTCTTTATCTTTAGTTAATCGTTTATATAATAATTAATAGCTTGCAAGTGTTAACGTTAAATACTATTACTTACTTCTGCTTACGTGTCCTTAAAACTTACGCGTTTAGGTATGTACGTATGCTTATTATTTCTTCCATTCTCTCGTATTTCGTTCTCGTTTTAATTTCGTTCCGTCCCGTGTACTCGTTTCTCCGTGCGTCGGCCCCGCTGCATAAAATGTAATATAAACGGCGAGTCGATAGACTTTCTTACATTTACTTCGTTTCGTAGATGAACGACTCCAATCTTTCGACGAGAATGTGTGTCCCTTCGTCACTACATTTTTCTCGTGCATCTCGTCGATCTCGCCGTCTGCCCTTCTTACGTTCGTTCCATTCTCATTCTACGCGCATCCGTAATATCGTTGCGAATTTGCCCCTTTCTTTGCGCTCGTGCCGTTCATTGCCAGTTCCATTCCCGCGATTTATATCGCATCGGTATTTCGGGACCAGTAGCATCGATGGGGAGGTAAAGGAGCGCGGCTGCTTCTCCCATTCGATGAGAGAAATTTCGGCGATCGCGGTGAACCACCGGTTGCTATTCGTTACCACATTGTTCAGACACGTTTCTCCTGAGTCTCGAGTCTCTTCGTGGCTCGAGTATGTCTGCTATAAGATCTAGAACGATTTGTCCTTCGCGCTAGGAGCTTCGATTCTCGGTCGACGGAGAAATGAAAGAAGCGGACTCTTATTCTTACGTTTTTTGAATTCGTAGATGGCCTCGAAGGATCACGCGAGAGTTATTTATGTGTCATAATAGTTTCTAGTTCCCAGATTTTTGTGAATAAACGACCATACGAAAATTCCTCTGATGTTTCAGCTTGTCCGCTGACAAAGGCGACTGGGGATTCAAATTAATCTCGAAGATTATTATGTTCAGTTTTTCGTTTGTCGCTTTCCAAAAAGCTTGTGGTCATACTCCAGTGGCGAAGAATGTGCGGAATCGAAATAGTCAAATAATTAATTTTATCCATATTATGATACGTACATATGTGATTTACGGTTTTTCAAAAATAATTCGAAAGCAAAGAATATAAAAATCTTATCGTGGTATTTAAATTCCATTGTAGCACGGTTACGATTTAGAGAACGTCGGTTTAATGTTGCAGTGATGGTTCATTTTTTCTGAATGCAGATAATGTTTAAAAGAGCGGAATGATCATTTTCAATTTGTTGAAACGATCGTAGACATGTTTTACAGATGTATGATTACTGCTGAAGTTACGAAAATTATTTTACTTCTCGTAAATTCAGTGCAATCGAAGAAAAGAGAATGAGAACGATAATTAATATCGAATTATCTCATCGGTGGCGTTGGTATTGAAGTAGCGTATATTTTATGTGGCAAGAGTTGTATTTCATGCTGATATCTGTCGTCAAAAATATTATGTAACGTTGTATTGCTATTAATAATTAACTGAGATGCTATTGACACGTATCGACGTGAAAGCGCAAAGCTTTAGGATCGAGGAGCTTGTTTAATGCGAGAAATACATTAAAGATTTGTTAAAAGGTATTATTAAATTAGATTGGAATGTATTATATCTTGATTTGTTTTCTGTTAGTGAAAAATCAATCACTACACAAAATATTAATATTACAATTAAATTCCGAATATTGCCTTTTGCAATTCTTCGCGTATCATTAAATTAGAGCCTCTTAATGACCTTTTAATGTATCATGATACGTGATGACAAAAAGGGATAGGATACATCTTAACAGAAATAATCTCGATAATATAATTATAATAAAGTTAATTATAAAAGTAAATAAAAAATGTAAAAGTAAGTTTTATCAGTGGCAATTGCTAATCAGTGATAAATAACATAATACCAACATAAATTTTTAAATAATTGTTTACTCGTGTTCATTGCCTTGACACGAATGTCAAGCCATCCTAAGATTGCGACAAGCGAGTCAACGAGTTCAGATAACGCGTATCCTACAATCCTCTTTTATAATATCGAAATATCTTCCACATTGCCTCTTATGCATTGCCTCACTATTCCTGTCTCTCATTATAAACATTTAGACCAAAATCTTAGGCCAGTGCCGAAGGAGTTGCTATTAGTTTAGCAACTAGTTTAGGCCAAAGTCTAATGTGTATTACGTAATAAAAATTGAAATTTTCAAAATTTCGTTCTCACTCCTATCATTCTACAACGCGTGTTCTAGTTCAGCTTGAAAGAGGCTACTCGCCTCCATCCTCGTTGAACTCGCTGATCGCGAATTCTCGGGTAGGATATTCGGATCTTTTTACACTTTATTAAGAAAAAGACAAAAAAAAAGAAAAAAACATAGGCCTGACATGCAGACGAGAATGTTCCGAATACGCCAAATCAAGACACTTTTTTTTTCTTTTTTTATGTAAAATGATTGAATAGGAAAGGGTATCGTAGATCAAACAATGCAGAAATAAAAATAAAATTTACGCAAAATCAGACGCAAATAAAAGTTTAATTTATTTTCTCTTTTTATTGTCGTAATTAATAAATAAAATAATAATCAATAAATCGATCATTAATCAATTAAAAAATAGTGACTCGTGACTAGGTTAAGACTCACCGCTTGCAAAAAGATGTGTGTGTTTTTTTTGTGTATGGCCCGGTACAAACTACTGGGTATAATTTTAATATAATCATAATAATTAAATATACATAATAACTAAAAATAAAGTGTAATGTCAAGCATAAGATAAATAACCTTGACAAAATTGGGAAAGTAATCGGAAGAAAGGATCTTGCTAAAACAAGATGAGGATAAAAGTTGGTAGCACGAAAAAGCGGCGTGGAAATTGCATATGGAGAAGAAGGCAGGGTTAATTTTAAATTAACTAAATTCTCTCCGTGAATGACAATTTCAACGATGACAATAATAATATTAATAATTATAATCATTTCATACTAAAATTGTCATATTGATATAGCTAATAGTGAGTCTAATAATAATATAATAATATATTAATAATAATATAATAATAATACAATAATAATAGCAATATAATAATGATAATAATAATAATAGTAATAATAATAGTGCACGTAGTAGCGAGAGTAATGGTGAAAAAATAAGAATTAAATTATGTGCATTCGCTACCACTGGAATTATCCCTAATATTTTTATACCGTCTCATAATGTATCTACAGGAATTTCTAGCGAAAAAAAGGTCGCAAGTAAAAGAGTATAAAGGCGCCGTCTCTGATTTCTCGCACGTTCGCGCGCGTGATTGCGTGGTGCAGGTTAATACGTGTATGTGACTGCTACATGCGTGTCGCGTGTCCGTGTATGTAAGTCTGTACGTATAGGATAAGGGAGGGTGGGAGTTAATATAAACGGAGAAAAGGAAGCGCGGTTGTGCAACCCTTTGGCGCACGTCTTCTTTACGCTACTTTAATCACGCCAGCATTCGTCTCTTTTTTTCGCTTTTAGAAGTCTAATATTTATAATTATTATCGCATCGGCGCACGATTATATAGCATTTCACTCTTTTCTCTTTCTTTTCTTTTCTCTTTTTCTTTTGGTTTGCAACGCTACAGCTGAAATGCCGCCGGCGCACGATCTTCACACAGACGTTGCATCCGACCTGCATCTTCGTCGCCCGTACTACTCCTAATCTCGTCACTACGACTAGCCTAATCTCGTTTATACAATCAACCATTAATAAAAACAGCTATGTATATTGACCCGTGCACCGATCTTCTCAATGCAACGTATGCACTCTCGACAAACGTACTCTTTATCGACCCGACAAGTAATGCTCAGCGAGCGAAAGGAAAAAGAAAAGAAGAAAAAAAATTGCGGGAGAACGAAAAAAATGGAGGAATAGCTTTTCCTCGGCAGATAGGAACAGGTTCTTTGTGCGAAAATCGCTATGAGCGATCACTCATGCGACGTTACGCGTTTGATTCACGTGAAGTCGATTCTTTGGTATTGATGCGCGCACGATTGTTTTCTCGCGCCGTGTTAGATTCTCATCTAATTTTTTCACGCACAGTGTAATTGCCAAGCATTTTCACGTCGATCTCGAACCTCGTTGGTCGGTTATACGCGGTAAAACGAAATTATGTATATACGGAAAGATTGATATTTATATTTTGGTGATGGAAAGTATCGAGGCGCGAACCTCGACTACTTTTAACTAATGCATCAGAGATTTTACTTTTCCTGAAAGTAAGAAAAAAGGATATGCTACAGATTGCATAAGTGTCTTCTTATTGAAGTATGAATTGCCGTTAGGATATTCATTCGGCGATAAGAAGATTTTCAGAATTTTAACAAGGAGCACCGATTTTCGCAAAACCGATGCTACTTGCAGAATTCAAAGTAGGATTATTCGAAATAGTATTAGCGCAAGGTTTTCTCCTCATCCATAAATGTTCCTCTATAGAAACGGTGCAGGATGAAAAGCTGCTCATCCTGCATCGCTTCCTGTCGACTCGAAGATTCCACTTCCGGATCTCGTTCGAAACAGAAGAGGAATCGCCGTGCGACATTCAGACTTAGTCAATCTTTGGATATGCTCGCAAACGTTCCGAAAGTCTCCATTTTTCTCTGTGAATACAACCCTAGCAGTGTCATCGTCTTTAAATCCCTATTCTTATCGTGTGATGTAAAATTAGGCGATAACGAAGTAATTACTTCTACGTTACAAACAGATCGGACAAAATCGACGCTAAAAGCTATTCTCGCCGTTCGTTGACCACGCATTCGTCGTGCTTCTTCGTCTTGTCCCAGGAATCACCTTCTCGTTCAGTTGAAACAAGAGGAACGTCGATGAGCGTTCGACACTTTGCAGTCGCAACGACTGTCGAGTTTCGTCAGCCGTAGACTCGCAGTATTTTTTTAATGGACGTATGTCTTATGTATGTGTGTGTTGGTGTGCACATGTGTATGGGTACGTTTCTTCTGTCTTTCCTGTTTGATTCGTGATTCGGTCACAGCCTGATCCTTCGTTGGCATCTTGACGTCGCCCTCGGACGTCGATGGTGCCTCTGTTCCTTGGCTTTGTCCGTGTCTCCTCTCCCTTCCTAGCCCTCGTTCGTTTTGCGATATGTTATTTAAGGATACCTGAACACGCACTACGCGAAGGACGTGTACCTCCTGGCGGATGCGATCCTCCCTCGTTGGTCGTTCCTGATTATCGGGAGCCGACAAGCGCGGGCGAGCCCGCGCACCACGAAGAGCAAGAGCCACGCGACCTCCTGATTCATTCGAGTTGCTCCAGGAAGTTCGGGCTCTTGAAGTACTCCGGCACCGGGTCGTCCAACCTCGAGATCACCTTGTAGATGGACTTCTTCCAGCTTTGCTCGGAGTCCTTGCCGCCCTGGATCGCTTTGAAAAACTCTTTCAGCGTTTGCTCCACAACGTACCTGAAGTTACTGGGTACCTGAAAGTTCCGCGCTACCGTTAGTGCATGCAGTTATACTGCGATAGCAAAGTACATATTGGCTTTATGGCCAGCATTTTTACAACGAGAACCGTCATCGTGAATGCCACGATATGCGACATTCCGAATAATACAATTTAGTAAAAATTACATATATCTCTTCTTTACAAGATTGCAACATGTACTTTTTATGATTAATTCTAAATTATCTATCAATTACTGTCTTTCAAACTATCTATTCAAGATATAAGCAAAAAAAAACAATATTACCTAATTTATTAAAGTATTTTAAATTAACTATTAATTAACTATTAATTGAAGGGTCTCTCTAACAGAAGTATCATATACAACTTAAGAATCTGAGAAAATCTAAATGTATGAATTAATTTTTTTCAAAATTAAAATTGAATCTGCTTATTTTATTGAATATTTAACATGCGTAGTGGAACCTTCAACTAACAGTGTCGTAAGTAGAATCTTATTTCGATACTCAATCAGGCAATAAATATCTCACGCATATACTTGTTATGATAAAACGTGCAAACACAATTATAGTTACAGTGAACCACAAAGACGCACGTGAAATATTTTATAAAAATATACGACAGATACTAACACCGAAAGCTTAATTTCGTAGAATCGAACGATCGACGATCCGGCGTCATTCTATATGTAGCGAAGATGTACATGCTCGTCTTTTCTCAATTCGCGAAATAATATCGGGTGAAAAATAAAATAAAATGTAGCGTGTGCGTGTTCGTGTTGCGCACCTGGGGACCCCATACCTCAATGTGGTTATTACGGTTGTAGTGAAGGTTGAGAACCCGATAGATTTCGGAGTCGCCACCGACTCGAAGATCCTCGGCGTTCTTCACGCCCTCCGATACTGCTTGTCTCGCGTATTTCTCCATTTGGATGTAATAGAACTCCCTGAAATAGAAAAAATGCACACAATTAGATGCAGATCGCTTCGTCAGTACGCAGAAGTATGATACAATTTGAGTATCTATATGTAGATACTCAACAATTTGGGCATGGATTACGAGCTTTAATATAAGTGCAGCTTAAGACGTGCGTACGTCGAGGTATCAATTAATAATAAATCTTTCTACGTCATCGTGGTTGATTCTTGTCTCGCCTGGTTTCCCCGCGACAGACAGCGACAACGTTAATGCGTCATCGATAATTAATTAAATCGATGCTAACAGTGGTCTGACGTAAGCGGAAGGAGATCAAAAAAGAAGGAAGAGGACGACGCACATGGAGAGCCCTATACGAAGCTCTTCTCGACGTTAAGCGAACAGATGCAAAGAGACGATGAAAAAGCTATCGCGTCAGCCACACTAAAGACATCGATGCTTTCGCGATTTTAGCCAGTGACGTATAATCAACGCGAAATTACGCATCTCCTTCCATACGACCTGCGCCAGGAAAAATCGGCCGTTCCCGAGTTTACCTTTACGTTCATTAATTAATGCAGAAAAACAAACGTGACTCGTTAATTGATGTATAATTGATATAGGAACGGCGATCCGAGCTTTCGAACGAGAGAACAGACGCGGAGGGTAGCCCTCCTTGCAAATGACGCGCGTGTGGAAGGAGAAGAAAAATATGAAAAATACGAGCGCACTGTGTACGCCGAGAGAAATTATTAATACCAAGTTCAGACTGTATTTTTTCGCAGAGTTATATTTGCCTTCGTTTGAATATTCCGTTTATAAGCTCTCGAAACGTTTTCGTCGAATTTCGAATATGTAATTTCATTATTTCCGTATGTAGTGTCTTTTTAATAAATCTTATTCATTATAAATGCAGCTAGAAAAGTTTACAGAAGCCTAGAAGACGCGACCTGCGATTTTTTTAAAGCTTTTACTGACTCTCTGGTTCTAAAGCTCATTTTTAGCGTATTAGCGTTATTGAGAGCAATTTTTAAGATTGCTTTCGCCTGGCGGATTGGAACCTGATTTGCTTGAAAAAAACGGAAAATGGATAATGGGATGTTTAGCGACCTATATTAGTAGGACATTTTTCAACGAATGTCAAGCCGTTTGATAAGTACTCGCTCACGAAATCCTGACTGGTTCGGCTTTACATAGCAAGATAGATATTGTTTTTATTCGTTACGCTTGGAGATTGGAAAAGGTCAGGAACCTTTTTCTCGTTGAAGGAAACAACGCATTCTTCCGCAACGTTCACCCTATTCACAGAATCGCTGGAAGAAAGAAACAACGAAAGCAGATACAAGAGGAGGACTCTCTTCGTTCAATTCCGAATTGATTTTACTGCCAATTAAGATAATTTTCCGTGCTCTTATCAGCAGTCAGTCGGAGAAAGTTACGCACGCGAGAAGAATCGAAAGAGGAGTTTCTCCATCATCTCTTCGCGTATACCCGTCCCTCTTCATCTCCTCGAACTATCATTGGTGAGCCGCCCCCGACTTTGCCTTATACATGTGTTATACCTGCGCCTATAATCCTTACTCAAACCCACTCATCGACCATATTCAAGCTCGTCGGATCGCCGAGTATAGGCGGAATGTGGCGGAGGTAGTGGTAGACTGTGTCGCTTACGTACCTACGTTAACGTCGTACATCCTGGCGCACACGCGATGCTTATGTACGTGCGACACATGTATCTATAAAGTGCCTAATTAAAACAGATACCCGCGGAGACGTAGAGAGAGCAGAATCAAGAGACGAGACATTGGTCGTATAATGGGATACGCGAGGGTATTAGTTCCGTAGTCTGTTTGACAAAAAGCCCAAGTGCTAGAACTTCACCTCTTTGACCTTCAAGTGCAGACGATAAGAGCAACGGCGAGTGAGAGACCTTTGGCGAAAGGGAAAGAAAGAAATAGAGAGATGGGTGCCACGGATGACGGGGGAGGGCAAGTAAGTGAACGAGTGAGGATGAGCGGGATCATTTATTATAGTATATTGTACTATTAGGACAATAATAAGCTCTCTTTAGAATTTCTTTGCGTTCCATTGCAACGGGGTGATTTTCAAGCGAAAAAGAAAGAGAGAAAAAAAAGCAAAGAAAATGTCAATAAGAAGACAGAAAGGAGGAAATTGTGAATCTCTCTCTTTCTATAAAGGCATTAATTATTAGTATTTATTACAATGCGCTTCATCAACCAAAAAGACGGATGAAGAACGTACGAAGAATGCTTCTACGACATTTTAGACACTTTGAAATAAGCGTTTTTATTTGATCTTTTATTCTTTCTTTCCTTATCTCTTTCTCTTATCTTTTTGTTTATTTTTTTCATTCGTTGAGATAATTTAAAGCGAACTATATTCACAATATTCGACAATCTTATTATACTCGTATTTATATACAGAAGTTTTTTTAAGACATTTTGTCTGAGGTATGATATTTAATTGGATGAATTACGCTTCATCGCATTACGTGTTTTAAATGTATTTTATCTTAAATGTTAGAAAGAAAGAGAAAGAGACAGACAAAATGAATATGGAGGTGTCGCGTATTGAAGCAGTTAATAGCAGCGTTTGTCGACGCGAACCCTTCTTCAACCTTGATCTTCATCGTTGTCAGTAGCTTTTTCAACGCGTTTTTATGATGCTCGTCGCATATGCGAAAACACCAATTAAAAGAGAAACTCCCGACCACTCGGAAGTTTGTTTTTTACAACTACGTCGTTCCGTAATCATTCGGTCTATTCGCGATAAGCAGTGCATACGAAGATCGACATACTGATGAGACGAGATTAAATTGGAAACAATTATAATTTTTATGATAATTTATAAAATGCTATGATATATTTATAAATTATCTTGATTATAATTTTCATGATAATTTATAAAATCCTATGATATGATATGATACCATAAAACTTGCGTCTTTTTAGACGAAAAGAACTCATGAATTAAATTGGTGCGCATTATATTCATCGTAAACGAAAAGTTTTGCTAAAAATATAACACGATTCATTGGCGATAATGCACGCTCATATTTCATCGCAACAAGAAATTACTTTTTTTTTTTAACTGACATACGAATATTGCACTAGAAATTTGAACTGTAAGTCTTGAATTTTTAAGGGATTCTATCTAAATGCCAAAGGTAAAAAGGTCGGAAATAAAAGACATATACTCTAAGCGAAAGCGAGATTTGCATCGCGACTTTAAGAAATAAGGGCGGGCAAGGACGCGGCGAGAAGTCGTACGCCTTCTACCGGGGTTTGCAATATACATTGCGGCGCGCGTCTTCTCGCCTTACAATCTCCCTCTTTTCGATCTCTATTCAAGGAACGTGCTTCTTAAGCCACCGAACCAGCCAGGCCAAACCCCCTTTAACGGTTATACCAAGTCGGTAGACCTCCGACAATAGCGAACGCCCAGCCCTCGAAGACGCGACTTGACGCTGAACGTTTGAATCCCTAACCATCAGGGTTTTCTTGGCGAAACTTTCCCACGGCGTTCCCCCTTACAGACGCTCGAAGAAACTTATGAGTCCATTCGTTGTTGGCAAAAATCCGCGAAGGAAAAAAAAACTTGACGGAGATTCTTTTTTCATACGATTCTCAACGTAACAATTTATAATTTATATGAATATCTGTAAAGCGGAGGGAGTTACGTTCAATATTATTAATAAAACATGTTATGTTGTGTTCACGTATCGCATTCGTCACACACACACACACACACACA
>QKQZ01051416.1:0-12128 GCA_003595255.1 Solenopsis fugax
CCTCCTCCTCCTCCTGCTCCTCCTTGCTCGTGCTGGGCTAACAAACTTGAGCGTGCTCGCTTTCGAGCTGAACGTGTGCGAACTTCCTCTCCTCCATCCCTGCAGCGTTCTCTTTCTTTCTCTTTCTCTCGTCGATCTTTCTTCATCACGTATGTTTCGCACACGTCCGTCATTGCTCTCGTTTCCTCCGTCATTATTATTATCTCTTTCTCTTCTTTACCAAGCTGAAGGATCCGGACACGAGCGTGCCGCCACGTTGCTGCTCGACTCGGATGCGGTAACGGGTGCCGAGGTGCGACGGATCTCGATCGGTTTCGAGCCGGACGCGGGTGGCCGGCCCAAAACCCCTTGACTGTTTCACGATAGGTTCCGTTGGTCCTCCGCGCAGTCTTCCGCCTTCTTCAGCGAGCGCTTCAGCTTGTCGACCAGCCGGTTATGGAACTTGTTAAGGGAGTTCGAGCTGCCCGTCTTCGGCGGTGACGTACCCGTGCTCTTGCTTGGGCTCTGGAGAGAGCTCTGAGACGCTCTCGAGGACGTTCTCGAGAAGTGTCGCGAGGTCAGCGGCACGGATCGGTGCGCCGGCGAGGTGAGAAAGTCGGAACCGGGGGAGGTCGACAACGACGGGCCCTCCGACTTGGAACATTCGGACACCTGCGGATCAGAAAAACGTATATTCCGACATGGGGAAAATTTCTTTCTCATACATAGTTCGTTCGTTTTTAATTGTCAGCATAAAATGTCTTATTATGTGCACTATTGGCATCAGCATAAAAAAATCTTTTATTTTTTATAAATAACTCTTACACGTATTCCCTATAAGCGCTATAGTATTATTTAATATTAAATATTATAATATTCCTGAAATATTAATATCATATGAAGATTAATATTATATATATGATAATATATTATATGAAGAAGTAAATATTTACTTCAATATTTTAAATTATCGGGAATATTGTGACTTTTAAATGTAATAATTATTAAGTTAATGAATATTTTATGCATAATAATTCACATTAATTTTTGATCACAATATTCGTAGAAGATTTTTACATAATATTCTCACGGATATTGAAATATTACACAATATTACTACACAAAAAGGAACGTATGACATTAATACAATATTAAAATAATATTAAAAATATTGAATAATATTCTCGGAATATTATTTTAATATTAAATTTTAATTTTCAATAATATTCTAGGAATATTGTGTGCTTGTAGGGTTTATATTTCCTGATACACGGTTGGAACTAATTGTTAACAGACCAAATTCCCGCATTTCATCGAATTAGGATTATTACATTGTCGTTTTAGTGACTATTATTATTCCAAGGCATTATATGATTTATCAGCGCGCAACGACGAATCATCAATCATAATTGAAACCATTAGCGAATCACTATTCTCTACCATCATTATTTACAACTACAGTCTTTAATCGCGTTGATTTGCCTTTCAAACCCGTCGGCTTTCATCCAGATTCCAGTCTAATATTCGTAACGAAAGCACGGTGAAGCGCAATCATCATCGGGATAACGACAGATTTCGCGTATCCACTTCGTCGAAGTCATTCATTTGTCGCTCGTTACGCGATGGTGAAAGCTATGACGAACCCAACACGAACTTCGCGAGACTACTTTACACGTACGAGTAACGTGGTAGAAACGAAATTCTATTCGTCGAACTGAACATCCTTTATCTTTTCTCTCTAGATCAAAATTTACAAAGTTGGATGCTGACAAACATTAATTTTTCAATTAATTTAATTACAATTAATTTAATACACGGAAAAATTAATTACATTCTTGTATAATGAAAGAGACATTGTTGATTCAACAGATTATTTACCTTTATTATTTATAGTATCAGCTCTTATATTCCGCGTAAATAATTAAATATAATATAATGCAATTAAATAAGAAAATTGGAAACACAAGTTTTTATAATTAACAATAATAAACAAGTTTTTATTATATAGATATCATATTAATTAAATATAATTTCACCGTTGCAAGTCATTTTAATTTAGTAAGGAATTATCTAACATCTACTAAGCAATTCTCAAAATATCAAATGATACGGAACCGGAGTACGAATTTAGGTAGTGATAAGATACCAGTTTAAACATGATTCACGCAATAATATTCATATCTTTATTGATAAGACGATAGACCAAAAAAAGAATTTGAGATGCATTGAAAAGCGCCGAGCAATAATATTTTGACATCTAACCCGCAACTTTCTTTAATTAGCATTCGTCCAAATATGTACACGCCAAAGTCAAGAGAATCGCGATAACGGCGATAACCGTAACGGTTGAGCAATTAATTCGTGAGAGAACACGCGCTTCTCATTTCTTCGCGAACGAACGCGTGTGATTCCCTTCCGGCAGTAGCAATATTATTTTGACTAATTTGTATTTCCACGTGTTCGCGGCGGGGCTCGAGCGCGGACTGGCCGAGTCACCCTGAATTATTCAACGTTAAAGCGCGATAAAAATCGGATGGAGTATGACGCGCCGCGTATACGACACGCATACAGTGCGGCGCGGCATACGTGCCCTTTTTCACGCACGATCCATCCACGCCGTCGAACTTGCGACCACGTGCTCCTATCACAGCACGTATTGTCACCACAGCAGGAGGCGGTAAGTGGTCGATTAGGTCAGATTTGTCTCGTGTATAGGCTTCCCTCATTCTACACATACACAATGACAGCAAACGAGATCGGGTTACGATAGCTAGTTTATACAGTGATTCTCATATTTTCTGAAATAGGCTAACGGTGATCTATCAAAGATGTATAGGACATTTTTTCTAAAAAAAAAACCTTATAAAAAAATTACAGTGTTTTATATTGCATTTGAAGTAGTAGAAAAAATTTGACTACGATTTTCTATCTGGATAAAAAAGTTATTTCAATAAGAAGTATACGTGTACTCTAATGAAAATTAATAATGAATTATTAATAAAATAATGAAATAATAATAATGTGAAATAATGAAAAAAAATCTGAATTTTTTTATTTGAGTACTTTAAATATTCAAGATGATTTATGTAAAGTTTCATTGCGATGCAGAGATCAGTTCTGTAAAATAAACAAAATTTATTTATTTATTTACAAAATAATTAAACAGACAATCATAATAAAACTTTGTATATATCATCTTGAATACTTGAGTACAAAAAGATCAAGATTTTTCTTAATGTTGTAGTAAAAAAATAATTTAATTTTTAATAATAAAGAGAGTAAATAAACTATAAAAATATGTTATAAAATAAAAATATAATCTTATTCACACAACTTTCATACGTAATTTATTTAAAAAAGTTAATATTAACACATTTACAAATTTTATTTACTTTGCAGGGACATATGTCCGATACATCCTTAAGCTACTTATAAAATCATATTTCAGACTTTAATTATAACATCGAGCATTTTTAATTATTAATTATTTTTTATTCTTTTAATTTACTTCACGCCAACTTTTTGAATAAAAAGCAAGAACATCTGTCCTCATATTTAAGTAACAATCTAATAAAGTGTTTTTTAATTCTTTCTTATTTAAGAGCTTCATATTTTCTAAATATGTTCTAAATATTATAAAATTGTTTAATTTTTTCGCCTATTTATAATTTTTATTCATCACACAAGATGCATGAAGATTTATTAAAATACTCGCATAAATTATTTAAATTCTCAACTGCAAATGTAAATTTTTATTCAAATGCAATATTTATTTATTGTCATAGGGATTAACTTGCCACTCTGGCTACAACCTCACCGAATCTGCTCTCGTTGTTGCGTGATTACACAATCCGCATATCACAGGCAAAATGCGACGCAACGTGTACTGATACGCGCGCGCGCGCTTGAGAGAGTTCGTCGCCTGTAAATTCTCATTTAATCTTACCACGATCCCTGACTCGTATTTATAAAGAGCCTCTTATCCGAGCGTTATGCGGGATAAAAATAGAAGTATTGAAAATAAGAACCACGATCGATAATTCGCCGTGCTGTCGGCGTACAGAACAAATTCAAGACAGGTGTGTGGAACCTATTCGCCGCACTTCATTTGTTTAAGAGTCGTTCAATCGTACGCAACTAATAAAAAAGTCTAATCTCGTTTGATAATTAATATCTCGTGCACAGCTTGAGGTTTGTTAATAACAGGTGACATACAATTTTTTAAACTAAAACATTTACAAATGTTG
The DNA here is from genome assembly GCA_003595255.1 of Solenopsis fugax. Lineage (NCBI taxonomy): Eukaryota > Metazoa > Arthropoda > Insecta > Hymenoptera > Formicidae > Solenopsis > Solenopsis fugax. Next base: position 4,227 of record QKQZ01051416.1, read on the forward strand.
TAACAAATTGCAGAAACAAAAAGTTAAGTCCCTAAATAATTTTCCGAGAGCTATAAATAGTAATTTGATTATATTAATCCTTCAAGCTAATCGCGAAATAGTTAATTCCATAATTAAATATTATATATTTCATTAATGTTAACAGGCATATATTTCAATTAACATTTATCATCTGCTTTTGGAATTAATTTGAATTGAATTTGGAATTAATTGTCATTTACGAAGATTTTTGGAGCTTGAAATATCGTTATTCGAAATTTACATGTAAAACTAATTGCAAGTGCATGTCTAAATTCGATATTATTAACGAACTTGGCGAATTCTTTTAGCAATCCTCCGATACGGTCGGCGTAAACAAAAAATGAGCTTCACGAAAATGTATCCTGTTATAATTAAGCGTTGACACATATCGTGATAATGCATGTTGCACAGATTAAAAAATGCGCAGTATACAAACTACAGTCTCGCGTTATATAATTGGCAATGATTTCTCGTGAGATTGCGTTAATGTTCTGGCAGTAATAATTGTATCTACTGCGTACTTGTAACTTTCAGTGTCACGTGCTCGAGTTGGCTCTAAATATCGATGTGGAAGGACAAAGAGTTGATTAAAAATATCCCGTTCACGCGTTTTTATAACGATACAACGCATCATCCATGACGGAAATTAACTCTTTACTATGCATTATATACAAAACAAAGCAAACGTTATGAATATTTTTTTTTATACTTAATAATTATTCTATCAATTTGAAAATATAATGCATAATTGAGTGACTAATTATTAATTGCTAATAACTAATTTGTTTCGTTATTCAAACTATATATATATATATATATATTACATTTAAATTATTGTCACGTTAGGCGTGATGATATATTTCAGATAATATAAAAAAGTTTATAATTACATAATTATAATATTTAATTAAATAAAAAAGCAATTTATATAAAATTTAAAGAATCAAAATTCTTTTAATATTTTATTTTTTATCACATAGATATTCTTTATCACAACGAGGCTGTCACGAAAATTATTTTTAAATATTTTAATAATTTCAATAATGTCAATTTTATTTAATAAATAAAGAAAGAGTTAAGAGCTAAATTGAGAATCACAACGGAGGATACCCGCGATCGCATCTTCGCTTCTTGTTGATCATCCTTTCTGCGTCGTTCCCATCTAACCACTAGCTCTAAGTGTAGCAGGTCAAGTTCAAGAAACGGCATCGTGAAAATACCCGGGGCGAAACCGAAGATTGCTAGCTTATGTAAAATGGAAACAGTTATGTCACCTCGTCGCCTTGTACTTTGCGAAATATTCTTTTCATGCGCGTGACTTTTCGATGCGACCAGGCATTCCTGTTATTCCGTCATAATATTCCCATAATAAAACATTGCCTTTACGGTTGAAGGATTATGGAATTATTTAGTTCTAGCCCGCCGAATCTTTTCAACGAGTCTTTCAATTTTGCAACGCGCTATTATTGATTATATACTTAAAAAATATTTGTGATCTTTTTTTAATTGATAATGTTTTTTTTCTTAAGCCCGTATCAAATTACGCATCGGAAATTAAGGATTGCAAATTGGAGATTAGAATTCAACCAATCAGAATGAAACGGATTACAATTATCATTATGAACCTTGATCGAATTTAGTCTGCAATTAGCTATTCTCAATCTCCGATGTACAATCTGATACGGGTCTTAATATTAGTCAGAATATTATCGTAAATCAGGAAAAACCTTCATGAGGAAACGAAAACTTATCTGAGCATATTATGCAACACATTAGGTAACAATAAAATTCTGCATTATCATTATTAATTCACGAAGCAGCGAAGTAAAAAATTTGCCAAAATAATTGAAAATTTGGATAAAAAAATGAAAAAACTCATTTAATATTGGGACTCAATAACTTCTTATCGCAAACCATGTGACCTGCATGAATTAAAATACGGATGCCGTACTACACTAATCTAATTTAATTTAACGTAATCAGTGATTCATAGACTTATAAATGCATGAATAATAATTTTAATAAATCCAAGTTTTATCATATCAACATCGATAATTGATCTTTTGTGAAATTTTATTACCAAAGATACATAAATAAACTCACTGTTATATCTTATTAAGTATTATACGATTACAAAATGAATCGAACGATAGATAAGAGACTTTCGACGATTGAGAATCCGTACGAGAGTTCACCGCACGATACGTTGCGAACTCGGTTGCGAAACAAAGTTGCTTGCGCAACGTCGCGTCACAGAAAGTACGCATGCCCTAGACCTACGCGGACGTCTAGTTCCATCAGAAATGATTCGACAAAGCCTAAATCACTCCAATATAAATTTAATAATCACTATATGCCCGATATCACAATCTTTCGATTTACGGATTTATTTTAATCAAATCTAGAGTTTATATCACAAGTGTGTAAAGTCTGCTAAACAAAATTATCTAAATGATTCATATTTAAATCGTGATAATTAATGTTCCTGTCATTATTTCGTTTATTCATTCTCTCGAATTCAATTACTCATACATTGTATGTTAAAAAAAAAGATAAATGTTTCCGTTAAAGATGTATAAGATACTGAGTAAAAAGAAAGAAAATAAGTGACATTCGCATAAGAACTACTTTGCTATAAAAATACGATGGTAAAAAAGAAATCATCATTATGCTCGAACCTCTCAACTGCTGGCGCCATTAATGATTACAATTCTATGTAACTCTTGCTAATTAGCATTCGTAATTGCCGTCGTCACTGTTACAGCATATTTATTTTTTGCATAAATGATAAATAAACGCGAAAGTTGCATTAGTTGCAATACCACTGGCGGCGGTACGACATACGCGATAACGTTTACGAGCGCAATAAACCGCATGCCTACCGCATGCAATTCGACATTACGCGTATAACTGCCTACGTCGTGATAAAAATAAACTTGTAGCCGGTGCGCGTATTTATCCGCCACGGGACACGTGGTTCCGATCGTCACCTATTATTGACTGTGCTTATTCAGCGTCTGTAAATACAATTTCGCCGGACGTTTAGCGACGCCAAGGGGGAAAACCGGTTCCGAGTTCCGAGTGCGGCGAGTCTTGATCTTTTACGGCAATGATTTCACGAGGAAGAAAAAAAAGAAGATCCGACTTTTTCCTAAGAGTTATTCTATCGATGGACGTTAGTGCGAGGAGACGATCGACGTTGCGAGCTGCGAAAACGGTCAATCGCGCGAAAAAAAAGCTGGTATCCGTCCTTAAGGTTCGGAGGAAGTTATCAAACTCCGTGTCGCGACGTGCATCGCGAACTTTCTCACGGTTGAAATTTCTACGACAAATTTAGAGATAACTTTTCTTTAACGTAAACTCGGTGAAAAAAATTTAATATTAAAGAGACCAAACGAGAACTCTCACGAGCTCGAAACTTTTGATGCTTGAGAAGATTTCATTCATTCTGTGTTTGAAAATAAAAACGACACACAAAAAACATGTAAAAATTGTAATGCATACACATCGCAAAAGCGTGGCAAAGTGTCCAGACAATGTGAATACACTCTATATATGGGGAGTCCGTGAGAAAGATATTTTATAGCACGTGCCTCTATCAGGGAATTTGGATTAAACTCTATTTGGTAAGAGTTTAGATTTATACTGTAAAATCTTGTGTCTTACTTAATTGCTTCAAACTTAAATCTACTTTAATAATTTGAGCCAAAATCTAATTATAATCAACATTTTTACAAGTTATTTTAAACTTTTCTAAGAAAAATTAATCTCATATTTTCAGTAAAAATATATGCTTACTGTTAATTCGAAATATTTATATATTCGTCTGCATAAAAAAGGACATACTGAAGTAGCAAAGATATTATCATTCCGTTATCGTAACGCAAACTTTATGCATTATGTGTACGCAGTACGTAGTACAGTGAAATTACACAACGTATAACATGAATAATATTTATAAGGAAAGCAGGATACTTTTATGGAACAATCAAAAGGATGACAAAACTTGAATCGCAATTAGCTCTTATAACTTCAAAGAAATCGATTCTCTGTACAAACAGAACAGTAATTGTTTACATATTTTCTCTCTAGTTATATTATCTTTAACATAAATATTTTCTTTCAATAATAAATATTAACATAGATTTGCTGAAAAAAAAAGAACATTCTTGTTTTAAGATATATCCTTATTTGTTATAAAACGAAATGTTAAACATTGAAAACAGATTACATAGCGTTAAACAAACAATTTACATACATGAAGAAATTTTTTGTTTAGTTTCATCAAGAAAAATATACTTTCATTATTTAATAATAATTTTTATGAGTTGAAAGGAAAAAAGATTGGAAAATAATATTTTCAAACCAAGAATGAGAATTTTTTAATATGTACTATTATTATCAAAACAATTATATTATGCTCTTCGTATGACTATTATAATATTAAAATAAAAATATAATATTTTACTGAAATTTAAGATTATCAAATTTTTTTAAAGAAGATTAAATTATGCATAAATAAGATTGTGTCATTATTTCATATATAATTTTTTGCTTATATATGAAACAATGATTATTGAAGAAAATATATTAGATTCAATTTGATACTAATGTTTGATATTGTTCTTTTTTTAAATAAAAGAATATTTAAATTGAATTTTGTATGTATCACTTTTGTCCCAAAACAATAAATTAATCTTATTTAATTCGATGAAGGAAAATAGGAATTATAAAATAATACTGCTTTATCTTTATATTGAATAAGAGGTTGCAATAAGATTAAGTACCTCAAGAATATTTTTATTTGTTATTAGAAATCCTTTCTGTGAGTATACTTGAGAAACTCAAACATAAATATCGATATCTCCTGAAGCTACGGGAGCTAAGCGAGGCGTTTATTTCGAATGGGTCGAGAAATCTGGTAACAGCTGTTAAAACAACTCGATACCGATATCTAATCTCACCTCATTTCTAATAAGCTAGTGTAATATGACAAAATCCGTTTTCCAAATAAACGCCTCGAGCAAGCTGGTAAAAAAAAAGAAAAAAAATGTAAGATACACGCCGCGCAAAGCTATAGGGATGGCCGATTACCATGAGAATCGAGACGACAGGACGATCGGATGTGCCGCACTTCGCAAGACGGCTGTGTCTGCCGGTTCGCCAGACCTACGAAAAAATCGCATGTGCAAAAGTGGCGGCATTTTTTCTGATTCCTCACCCCCTCCCCATTCCTTCCCCTTCCCATTCTTTTATCGCGTCATGCTTTTGCGAGGATCGACGGAGACCGCGCTATTCTTTCTCCATCGGGACCCGCAAACGCGAAAGCCAAGGGCGCAGGAAAATTATGCTCGGTGAAAATTATGCGCATAACGATTTTCCTCGGGTGCATACGGAGAGTCCGAGTCGTTTTTCATGCCGGCGTACGTTTCAATGCTTTCACGCAGACACTACGTACATACACAATACGTGCGACATAATGCGCGCGCGGGGATGACGCATCAGACCGGCCGGCGCTGGCATTGTTAAGAGTCACCGTTAAAAAGTCACTCTTGGCAATTTTGTAAACGGTGAACGTAACATTTTTAAGAGCGAGACTCGCAAAGTCTATATTATTTTATTTTCCTCTCGCTCGTATACACTATACCGTGAAGTGATACACGTAATAATGACGACGCGCAGTTACGTCACTGGCGCTGTCGATACAAACTGTATTGTTTCTACACCCATCCGTTATCCGAATCCGCTTTGCTACAGTGTGTCTCGCGAATTGAAGTCGCCTTGAGAAGCTTCATGAAATTTCATGGCGCGTTAAAATACGCACGACAATTAATGTTTATCAACATCCGATCTTTTTTCGACGACTTATATTGTTATATTATGCAACGGTTCGTGCGATACGGATGGAGAGATTAAATGACCCCTCTTTTCAATATGATACGAAGTCGTGCACAGCAGTACAAATTTTTTTCACTTTTTTTAGTGCTATACACGTTTTTCAATTATATATCATATTAAAGATCGTACATTTTAATTTTCTCGAATAAATCGTCTTCGTGTTTAAAATACGTGTTGCCAAGATTGCACAATATATATTAAACTACTTTTTTTACACTCGGCACAGCGTTTTTCAACTAGCGCTTCGCGAAATGATAAACGTTTCTTAGATTTTTAATTTTGTTCAGGATTGGGTAAGTTAATATAATGTGTTAACTAAATTAAGTTAAAGTTAATGGTTTATAAAATTAATTTAGTTACATGAACAAAAAACTAACAATCAGTTAAAAGTTACGTTAAGATTAAGTTAAGCTAAATTCAAAGTTAATTTTGAAAAGCAGTATTTATATATCAAATTAGAAATTCGAAAATTTTTCAAGTTAAAACAATTATAATATGAAGCATCAAACAAATTTATTTTTTATTTTATTTGTAAATTAATCTATGTGAAATAACAAAGAAATATTTTTTATGTGGGAATGTATTTTTTCTTTTATAATACACAGATAAATTTTAAACTTAGGAAAAAAGTTAAGAAATTAAAGTTTGTGTTTCAAAAATTAAAAATTAAATCATTTAAAATTAACTAAGTTAAAAGTTACTAACTTTTTAATTTTACTATTTAACTTTTTAACTATACACTGAGGAAAAAATTTGTTAAAAAAAATAAAATATTTATAATACTTCGATACGATCAACTAAACCATTGGATGGATTCAACATCAGTTATTTAGTTGCACAAAAAAAGGTGTAGTTTATTCATGTCAATCATTTATATTTTTTAACCAAGACTTAATTAAACCAACTCAATATTTAGTTGCATCAGACTAAATATTTTAGTTTTTCAACAAATTTTTTCTCGGTGTAGTTATTACCCAACTTTGGTTTTTATTTTATATTTTGAAACAGAGTTCTGTCTATTACATCTCATTAAACGTCAGTTATGATTTACATTTTCCTCTGCTTCGTATCATAAATAGAGGCACGGGAATTTAAGCATAAACGATGAGGACATACGCGCGTCTTAACGGTTCCGGCAATTTTCCACCTGCCTCTCTCCGCCTGTCGCTCTCAATCAAGAGAGCGCTCGGCCCTCCACGAAGCGCATTTGAAAAACGCCACACCGTCGTAAAGCAAAACATCATTATTTCACTCACCTTTCGGCTGCGACAGGCCTGGGGATTCGAGCACTCCGATGACCGTCGACTCCGATTAGTCTTGTAAATATCCCATTCGTTTTTCACTACTGGCATCATAAACGCCATCTCGTAGGCTTTTATTATCTCGTCTCCGTTTCACACGTCGTCTGCTCCAGTCGCGTTTCTCTTTTTTTCTCTTCTTCCTTCGATCTCTCTCTCTCTCTCTCTCTCTTTGCCTCTCTTTCCGTCTGTCGCGCTTCTGTAGGATCTAGAAAGTTTTTAACAGCTCGCCGCGCAAGAGCAAGAGTGAGAAGGCCGATCTTTACACCGACGTGTCTGGTAGCTGTCCTGTCCTGGCCCGCAACTAGGAATTCGCCTAGGGATTCTCCGTCGCTGATTCCGATTCGCGATTGCACAATTCCGCTTGCACGCTGATCGAAATCGCGATGTCGATGTCGATTCGCGTTGACGGCAATTACGTCAGGCAGATCTCGAACTGGAAAACTTCATACACGTCGCGCTCGCACGAGTGCGATATGCGTCTTTTCTGTCTTTTTTCTGGCTCTTTCTGTCGAGCTACGGCGTGTTCCGTCTGTGTTCCGGTAATTCTGAACTCACACGTCCGTACAGTGCGGCAGTTCGCTACGGAATAAGCACGCCGGTCCGCGCGTGGATAAGCGAGGTTCTCGCAACTCACGGCGCCAGCGGTGGGGACGGACAAGCGCATCCATTGGCTGCCGTTGAG
>QKQZ01051418.1:2436-14338 GCA_003595255.1 Solenopsis fugax
CCCCCCCCTTCGATTCGCCGTGTCATCCAGCACCGCGCGAGTACCTTTTTCGTCCAAAAATACGACCGTTACGCGGATTTCGTTGAAGCTTGCGTACGATCGAGCAAAAAAAAAGGAAGAGAAAAAGAAAAAAAAAACCTTGCCGATGGTTCGCTTGTATTTCGAGGGTTTTAATAAGGCATCTACTCGTTAAATATTCGAAATGAGAGCAATACAACATTCGAAGGTTGTTGGCTCGCGAGCCGCTGCTGCTTTTGAAATCTCACGCGCCGGCATGCAGGCACTGCGCCTTCCCTCTCCCCCTGCTTCCTCCTCGCCCTGCAGTGGATTAATTTTCGCGAAAGGGCCAATTAATCGGGGAGCGTTGCCTCGTTCGTAATTATCCGGAATTCTGAATGAGCGCGAGTCGTGCAAATGCGTGCGTTACCCTATTACGGTATTAACAGACCCGCTCCTCATTGTTAATCGAGAAACGCGATATTCCGCAGTTTAATAGATTACATCGACACGCCATGGACGATATTCTTTCGCGGTTCGAATTTCGCGGATTTCTCGCGGATTTATCCTACGCTTCGTCCACCGCGTTTTCGAGCTTGTCCTATCGAGCTCAAACGATCGCCGCAAATTCCGTTGGGACGCGGGACGTGCGCGTGCTTTACAAGAAAAGAACAATGTTTTACGTGTGACTCTGGCCAGTATTCTTAGAATCGATTCTTACATTTAACCCTCAAATACACTGGCAAAATCTAGCCTACACAACTACGCTCGCGGCGTAGTTTTGTGCCTCAAATTTTGATAAGAGTTTTAACTGAAATAAAATTTAAAAAGTTGATGTATTTTTTGGTCTTGTGTAATAATTAAATATTTTGAAGCTAGAAAGATAAAAAAATCATTTTGTACAAATATAACAGAAAATAAAATTTATATAAGGTACAATGCAGTGAAAATGAAGATTTTCTCTTAATTTTTGATAACGTTAACCTTTTTAAAGATATTTTTTAAAAATAATCTTTATTTAATAAATTTAATTTGAATTATTTATTTGCTTGTATGTTAACCTTTAAGTAGGTAGGTAAGGTGATGATAACACCTTAAAGAAATATTATTATTGTCATATTTTTCATTAGTATACTATGTTATATTTAAATTTATATTAGTTGAAGGAATCCTTGGAAGATAGAGGAATGTAAAAAAACGAACTTTAAAATTTGTGGATTCTTTCTATTTTTCTTTTTCAAAACAAGGTTTCTAATCTTGCATTTCTTCGTTGCTTGCGGTGCTGTAGCCACCACATCTACCTATTTAATTAAAGATTAACCAATTTTAATGTTTCATGTAATAATTTATTTCTTAGTTGAAGATGACTTTGTACAGTCCACATAGACTTTATCTCTAATTCTCGAATAAATCTTTATTATTATTTCCATCTGATATTACTGTTCGTTGACTGACCTTCCTCATCTTCATTTCTTTAAGTAATCTTGTGTCACCCTAAAATCACCCTTGCGTAATTGTGTGCAGTGAGGGAGGGTACCCCGCCAGTGCAGTAAAGAGTTTAAAATCGTCTTAAGTCCTAAAGCAGTCTTAATGGCCTTTCTATAATAAGCTATTAGTCACTACACATATGACACTAATTGTAAGTCAGAATTATAGTCATAATTCTTAAGAAATTTGCATCCACAATAAGTCGTATTGGATCATTGCATAATAACATTTCAGACAATCAGAAGAAAAGAAAAAATCTTGATATTATACGCTTAAATACACCCACCGATCTCAATACACATGGTGTTTAGGCATAAGAAGGAACCACTTATACTGTGGTTTAGTCAGGATCGGTTCTCTCGTTAAAAAGGCTGACCTATATATTGCTTTTTGATTGGTCAGTCATAACATAATTTAAGTTTTAGGTCGTAAGAAATGGAATTTGGCCATCTCTATTCTGACACTGACTACTGACTTATTGTCTTATGATGCACTATTAACTCGTTACAACTAGCTTCTGACTTCTGATTTATTACTAATGGCTTATTGTAGAAAGGCCATAAAACGTCCTAAACCAATCACAGAGTATCTTAAGACATAAAACGATCATGAGATAAGAATCGACAATGAATGTCAGCCTCTAAATGGTGACGATAACAGATCCTGTATGACGCGGCGCGAGTGATTGTTATCGTGAATGAGCGCGACAAGTTTGCACATATTTTTCCTCTCAATGTGAGGAACGGCCGGCGGTTCGTTCGTTGCTTGGATAATCTCCCGGATCCATTGAGAGGGATCAAAGGGCTCATCCCTTTGTGCAAACTTAATTTCTTTCCTTCCTCGCGCCCGGTCATACATGCATGTACGCAAGGTAAATTTTCCCCGGCGTCCTTCTCGTACGGCATTGTACGGCGCTTAATCCAAAACCGGCAACTTCTATTTATTCAGATCTGCCGGCAGTTGCGCAATTTCAAGTTTCGCAGGGGAACTTTCAGTAATTTGAGCCGCCGCGCGCGGGGGTGCAACGTTCCTTATTAATCGAGTAACATTGAAACGCGTGCTCTATACCGTGGAAATTAATATCTAAATTACTTCGTCGCGTGAGCGAAAGCGAGCTGACGCGCGCGCCGCACGCCCACGCTCCCTTCTGTCGCGGATGCATTATTCTCCTCGTTTGCATCGCGATTATTCGTGTCAAGGAGGAGTCACCGGCAAACGGTGCACGTGTTTATCGCGGAACAGGCGTTGTCGAGCAAACGACGGCGCAGACACTCGCTCCGCGAACTTGCCGACAATTCTATACAGACGTATCTCTATTACGAAAGGACGCGGAGTTTTCCGAGACGCGCGCTTTTATCTACCTCTATGAAGAAAGCCCTCGTAAATATCTAAAGATCACGGTGATTTTTCACCAATAACTCGCTCCATTACGCGGATGTCGCTGGCAGCCGCGACAAAGCTCGGTCTTTTCTTTTCTCTCGCTTTCTCCCTTTCTTTCACTTCCCCTGCCTCCCATATAGTAGCAGCATCGAGCTGAAAGTGAATTTTCAACGCAACGGATCGATGGGGACTGAATCAACAGCCTTTCCGCGTTTCCGCAAACGCAAATAGAATTGATACAGCTACAGCACCCCGGTGTCGTGGCTCCGTTACATTTCGTTGGGCTTTCGATTCCGCTCTCTCTTTCTCTCTTTCGCACGCGCCGCGCAGCTCCGGTTATTCCCGGTAGTAGTGGCGTATAATACGCGTGGGCTTTATTTATGAACACGACGAATTGAGTGGACGTGAGGTGAACGTTTCGGTGTACGCGAAACGCTTTGCTCGCTCCGCATTCGCTTTATTCGCTCGAGCTTTGCCTGACGTTCAGTTACGCTCTTTCAGCTATGTGGAGGACGTTATGTGTAGGGTGGAATCGTCTAGGGACGCATGCTAAAGCCGAAAGAAAAGGGGAGGATTGAAGGGTAAAAGGAAGATATTGGATCCCGCGGTATATTCTATCCATTTGCCGTGCACGCGTCCTCGCGACGCCATTCTCACATCGAGGAAATGTGACATTCAAAGCCAAGGCAAATATGGAACGAGAGAGAGAGAGAGAGAGAGAGAAAGAGAGCGAGAGAAACGGAGCGAAAGAGACAGGTGAAGCTGTAACGGGACGACTCAAAATCCGTGCACGAAATTGCATTGGCGATATGCATCGCCGTACCGTCGTTTGCTATCACCTGTTTCCGAGAAGTGCATCTATAGCAAGGACAACTTCGTAATCGAATTTGTACTCTTGCCACTGGCGTTCGTGCGAACCTGAATTAATGATTGCCGTAAGAATCGAAAGGAATTCGTTCAAGGAACCGTGTCGATCACGATCGCGCATTGGGTAATTTCAATTTTACATTCGAATCCTTAAACACGTTTCCTCACTCTCTACGAATCATATTAATGGCTGTTGTAATTTAAAAATGTATCGCAAAAGATTACGTATATTTTAAAGAAAGATATCAGTGACAGAATTATTCATTTTAATAAAAAATAATTGATTAATGTATAAATAAATTATTGATCTAAGATAAATGGATTAGATGGCCAAAGTTGATCCTAGGAAATTACATTTGGTAGCGAGTTTACTCTACGTTTCCCCTATTTTTTCAATCTCTTTGTGACGAAACGTTACTCACATAATAAAATAATCTCGACACCCGAGTGCAAATAGTTGAAACAATTATTTGATCGTTCGGTGGTCTAACGATCCTAACAATCTATGTAACTACGCCGCACCAATTAATCGTGGTCAAGCTAACGAACCAGTCAACGTGTAATTCGTTTGCCTCGTGGCGAGTGAAAACATCATGTGGTGTTAGGTTGCTCTCAACCCAAAACTGTGCCATACCTTCAGATATTATCATATCTGATGAAACAATACTCGATTTCTTCAGAATTCTTCATAATTTCCCATAATTTTCATTTAGAAAGTGCTTCTATATTTCTTTTCATTTACGGATTCCTTAGTGAACCTCATTTATTCACAGCAATGTCGGGAAAATTAATAGCGAATTCGATTGGAACATCTGGTGCACATCAAAGCCGCTGTACATTAATGTAGCCTAAGTATAAAAGTGATATATCACATGTCATTTACGTATGTTTAGGTTGAATTGTGTATGACGGCTTCAATGTGCACCAGTGCATCCAATCGAATTCGCTGTAACAGTCCTGAGATTCGTAAATAATCGAGACTCTAATAATATAATAACATTTTCAAAACAGAATAATATTAGAATAATTTTAATATAAGATAGACGATTTAAATATTTTATTCCTCATATATAGTTTCAACCAGACTTCATCTTTAGAATTTTAATTTTAGATACAAAGTTGTCGAGAATTAAAAAATTGTTGATATATTTCTCTCTGTTCATTTTCACGTTCTGTTCGCGTTCGTTTTCATCGCGCTGAAAATTACTCGTACTCGTACGGAAACTTTGTCGCAGTAGTTAGGGACTAAGTCTGGGCAGTCAGACGCGTGGCAGAGTCAGGTGCGGGCGTGACTCGCGGAATATAATCCGCAATGAATTTTTGGCACGGTCGATAGGATACGGGTGTACTGATAAGAGCCATAACGTATAGCTTAGAGGATCAGCGTCGGGCAGATCGGACTGAAATAGTGTGATCTGCCCGAACAAAATCTGCTAGACCGGTAGGATGCGCCCGGAGTGAGTATGCGCATACGTAATTAGGCATTAAAGCAATTGGCATCAAGGTATACTGACTACGGTGCCGAGATTAGCGAAGGGCTCTTTGCTTCCCCTGGTGTTCGCCGATAGCGATGCCAATAGACTGGATACGATTGCTTTGGAAAGCTATAATTGCGGCTCCTTCACTATCCCAGCGCGTAACGTGCTAATTTCATCAAACCATCTGTCCATTACGGCTGTTAATCGGGAAGTGACTCCAAAATGAATAGCAGCGACGACGTTAGCTTAGCTTAGACGCAAAAGTTGGCTTAGTTTATTTCAGCTTTAACTACCATTTGAGAAAACTAATTTCAACAAACACGCCCAAGAACTTGTGTCCATATATTACAGTATTTGCGACTTGAAGAAACTTTAAGAGAACTGGAATATCAGATTCTAGCAGAAAATCTTTAATAATTTTCTTGTGACGAATTGAATATATATAAACAAAAGAGAAATTTTGAGAGATATTTATACAATATAATTTTTTATTAATAAGCATTCATATAAATTATAAATGAAATATTCTTCATTTAAAGGTCATTGTTTTGCAGTAATATTTCAGCTAGAGTTTTAGTGAGAAATCTTTAAGAGGCTTGTCGCTGTCAGGTGAGCCTCTAAGTACAAACCAGATTAAATAAAATTTAAATAAGTTTTTTGTTAATAATAGCGGCCATTTTGTTATATATTTATATATTTGTCAATAAAAAATATTTTCTTGTTTACAATATTTTCTTGGCAATCTAAAATAATTGTACAAACCTCAAAATTTCATACATTTTCATACATTTATTCAATTTGTTACAAAAAATGGTCAAAGTAAACGATTTTTGCGAGCAATCTGACCCTCCAGTCCTCTTAAGGAACGATAGACTTGAGGGAGAACTATTGTCGAGACCTACACTGAGAAAAATCTCTCGGAAAAAATCAATGTAATATTGTAGACTTTATTTTGTCAGATAAAGAACTTTAAATTGTAATATAATGGAAAATAGACAATACACAGATTAGCTACAATTTTGTAGCAAATTTATTTTGTCACATGCAAACACAAAAACTGTGACTCTGTGAAACAAATTCGCAAATAAATACTACAATATTTTACAGCCTTAAACAGTTTGTCAAATGATTTAAGACAGGTTTCTTAGAACAATTTTTTAGACTTATTTATTACAATTTATCCCTATCCCTATTTGTACTATTATTTGTAGAAGATAATTCCCCAATTGTACTATCTAATGCTACATTTTTTTCTGAGTGTNTGTGTACTTAAACGTAACCAAACCGTAAAGCTGTACAATTACGCGTACCAAGAATTTGATCTTTTCCGTCTGAAATGTTTTTTTTCCACGTACATGTATATCGCAGAGGCTGATATATCTTCCGGTAATTCCCCGAGTCGCAGACGTTGAAAGGATGAAAAATGGTGTCCCGTGCAAATCTACCTTGCAAATCGTTGTATCACGCGTTATTACGTCTTCGATCCTATTCGCCGATAGAACCTTAATAGACGTTACGCGGGATGCACAAGCTCGTTAACTATCATGCTCAACGTGTTATCGGAAGCGCCGGATTTCGCACGCGTATAAATCTCCCTTCGCGAAGGATTTCTCGCGGGACGAGCGAGAATTCCTTCTCCGTTAGATTCGAGTTACGTGCCTCCACGCGAGATAATCTACCGGTTGGTACGTAGGGATCGAGTCGCGTTGTACTTTAATCCGCTTCTTTCAGCGCGACTGAATGGATTTGAATTTTCAATTCAGTCTTATCGGTAGCGCGAGGTGAATTTTACTCGCGTTTTTCTCTCTTCGGAATCGTGTTCTCGCTGTCGCTTTTTCAACTTCTTCTAATACGTGCGCAAGAGCGAAATTCTCGCTCTCTAATCTCGAATCACGTTTGCAGCGCCTCCCCGCACAATTGCAGTCAACGTTAGAATTATACGGATAATTCAACGTTCGTTCGCGTTTTACAAGTGAATATTATAAACGATCCTCTCGAGGCATTTAAAAATATTACAATGCGTTTTTAATTCTTCTTTCGCCGAACCGACCGGTAAATTGTTTGGAGATTTTCTTAATAAGCGCAATTTTTCTTTTCGCTCTTAGAGCTAACTTCTTTCCCTGCGGTGGAAAGACCGTGAAAGGAACTCTCGTGGATATCCCTGTGGAGTACGTGTTCGCTTTGCCCGCGAAACCGCGGGGTCGGAAGGTCTTTGATTATTAGGTAGAAAAAACGACGGAAACACGCAGCACGTTGACATACCGTGGACACCGGTTTGAGAATTTATTTAATCTTAATGACTGCGTGGTGAAATCTGTCTGATTACGAATTTAACAGTCGTTAGATCCACAGTGTCTTTCGAGACACACGTTTCGTTTGCTGATGCTTTTTAAATTTTTATGCAGGTTCTTTCCTGTTTCCGGAATTTTCTCCACTTCTTTCGGAATTGTGGAATTTATTTTTCTCAAGCGCAAGAGTTGGTTTGTGGCGTTTCAAGCTTAATAATCTAACCAAAAATTTTAAAAATTCCTCTTCCTTTCCTTTAGTGAATTAACAGACAGCGATGATGTTGATAATATATGATAACAGGAATCAAGAAAATTGTTTTTTTTTAATAATTCAATAGATATCCGCATTGTCGGACCAGAAAAAAAAGTTATTTTCTTCACATTCAGCATTTCGCTCTAAAACCGACGATGCTAAGTGCAATCAATTTTACATAGTTCCAGTTATACATTTGACACGACATAGCACGTTATGTATTGACATCTTGTGCCACTGGCGATGGACGATGTTAACACGTGACAAAGGGAAACACAAGATGAATAATTCGACGATACACTTTTGAATGATGGTGATGCAATGGGCGAAGTAAAGCGGAACGTTGACGTCGAATGGCGTCACCGAGCCGAGTCAGGAAGTAGAACTTCCGAACAGATTCCCCTGTTACAAATTAACTGCGGATCCTGGAAGTTGGCCTGACTTTTGCTAAGAGAAACGTGCGAGATTCACTGAAACGGACGGGTGCTTTGTTCAACACAATTTCAATGATGATTGCGTGATTTCATTGTATAACGAATCCATATAACTTCGCGTGATTCCCACTTGGCTCTTAATCAATCTTTCCTGCTTTTTCGCGATGAATTCATTTGCGTTCTACATAAAGAACAGGAAGGATCATGGGCGTGTCATTGTGCCATCAAGAGAATACCGTGCCTAATACAAATGTACGTATGTTATCTACGATTTGCTTTAATTAAATTGAAAAGAAAAAGAAATGGAGAGAAGATTGACGAGTTACAACATGCGCATAATTTCATTGGATATTTTTATAAACTCTATGAATCTGTATCATCACAAATTTTACTATAAAGAAATTATAATGAATATAAGATTGTTAAGTGATAATTGTAAAACTAGTAACTGCTTTGAATAAAAATACGTCAATTACAAAAATAAATTTAAGTGTTCTTACCTTTTCATTTATTGAATATTTGATCGCTTTTCCGATAAATTATTAATAAAATAAATATTATTGGTGTTTCTTATATTAATAATATAAAATGAGAATTATTGAGTGATTGTGTGAATGATATCAAAATGGTACTCGCCTTATATTGCTTAAAATAAAATAAGATACTCCTCTAAGCATTTTTGCAAATGCTTATATATAACATGAAACATTAGAGAGAAAAAGCCTAGTATTCCCGAAGCTAAATAAAATACTTTACTATATTGTATTTATAATACATTCGAAAAAGTAATTTCCCAATTACACACTGTGTTCTTCGAAGCGTACACTCAGAAAAAAATGTAGCATTAGATAGTACAATTGGGGAATTATCTTCTACAAATAATAGTACAAATAGGGATAGGGATAAATTGTAATAAATAAGTCTAAAAAATTGTTCTAAGAAACCTGTCTTAAATCATTTGACAAACTGTTTAAGGCTGTAAAATATTGTAGTATTTATTTGCGAATTTGTTTCACAGAGTCACAGTTTTTGTGTTTGCATGTGACAAAATAAATTTGCTACAAAATTGTAGCTAATCTGTGTATTGTCTATTTTCCATTATATTACAATTTAAAGTTCTTTATCTGACAAAATAAAGTCTACAATATTATATTGATTTTTTCCGAGAGATTTTTCTCAGTGTAATAGGCGATTCACAAAATTAACCAGCCCGTACACGATGCTTGCGCCGGATCCCACTAACGCCAGTGATGGGACCGCGAGTATACACCGCCGGTGGGACGACACACATACATTTCCGGGTTATGCAATGGGCAACGATTTGTGGAATTGTTGGGCCCGCAGTTACTGTCGCGTGCGGCCGCGAACAATTTAATTCCGCGGGATCGTTTCTAGCGCCAGATCGATGGCGGGTGCAAAATTGCCGACGCCAGAGATCCGCCGTCGTCGGATATGCCGCGGATATGCCGGCGCGGCGTCAGCCGTACGTACGTGGCAGCGTTCAACAAAGCGTGCAATCCGCAGACCACAGAGGACGCGGACACGTGGCTCGTTTACGGCGGCCTTTAATCGCGCCGGAACTTCGGTCACGGTTTCCATTTACTACCTCCTGCACCAGTACCGGAATTGTGGCATTCCACGGTCGACAGTGTCGCATCCACATAACACGTTTGACGTACGAAAAGTGTTAGCCCGCATTTGACGATGCATCTTGCATCATAATCGTAATTTAAATAATCGTTAGCCTAAATAAACTTAATAAATTCATAAAAGATCAAAAGAACCAACTCCCGACCGGTTCTCAGTCTGGGTTCTCGTTTATAAAATTAATTGTAAAGATTGTGTCTTCAGACGGGCAGATATTTAAACACCAGAGTCTTGGAACATAAAAATCACATTACGAGAAACACGACTCAACATTCGGTCATTACAGATCACAGAATTAGTGGATCACATAAATTTGATTGGAACAATGCGGAAATCTTAGACAGGAAAAGGTTTTGAATAAGAGATTAATATCAGAAATGATTTTCATACGAAAACAAAAGCAGCCACTAAATTTACAGACAGGTACAGATCTCTTAGATCCCGTATATACTGATTTGTTTACCAATGCTCGACGTTTCCATCTCTTACCACGTTTCACTGTCATTATATATTTGTTAGCATCATGATACCGTCTCAGTATTCTATAATCAGCCGTTCCTTTCACATACTGTTACTCTCAGTTTTTCGTTTTCTTGTTAAACAACGCTCATTTCTGTGTAAGTTAATTTATTTTTTGCAAAAATTTTCATCTCTATTTATTATTCGTTTTATTTATTAGTATCACAGCGTTATTCTTAGGCAAACTATGTGCATATTTTTAGTATGAATGTTCAAAGACTTCGTTATTCAACGACGCGGACTCTATGTATCTATATAATGTCATTGTATTTTTTACCTTTGGACATACCAAGCATTTGTAACTGCATTACACAAGTTTAATAAAGATTTCCGCAACATTGTACTGAGGATGATCCAAATCTGGGATCGAAACGTATACACTAATGTAATATTTTGATTGTTTAATACACATATTGATTACACACGAACATCCAGTGTTGGCTCTATTGACAATTTTCTCTTATGTAATAAATAATTGAAACCCGACGAAAATTTCTTGAAACGCTCCCGAATTTTTAGATGTATTAATTTTGCATTTAATAATTTTATGTAAAATTTCCCACTTAATTTTTAATCTGATAATAATTTAAAATTTCCACACTGAGGTGGATTTATATTTTCAAAATGTATAAATCGTTTTATATTTCCAATGCATATCATTATTAATTAAAAAAAAATGAATTTTTCACATTTCAAAATTTAACACGATACAGGCAATAAAATACCTTTTAATAAACGTGTATTAATTAGCGCTAATAATGTCAGTGTATACGGCACAAGCGAGAGATAAGCAAGAATAGAAGCCAGCAAAGATGAGTCGAAACAAAGTCGGCAAAGAGATCGCGGAGTTGTGCGGGTGACAGATCGAGTTGCTGATGGTAGCAGATTTTGTCTCGCTTTACAGAGAAATATAACGAGCGACTTAATCATGCGCGCAAGGTGACAGCGCTACCACGGTTAAAATCCCGCGAGGACGGAGAAGCGAATGGAAACGTAGAGAAAGAAGCTCGGAATAACCCGACTGGGAACTGACACCAGCTTTGGCGCGATGAATCGCCATTCATAAAACAAAGGAGCGCAATCTTGCTCTACCGCGGGACATACGACGACGCCGGAAACGTCGCTGCGCGCCGCGCCGGTCTGGATGACGCCGTTTCGTGGTCGTCGCTGACCATAAAGAACGCTTTACGCGAGATATATTTCGCTGCCGGACCTCCAAATGAATCTCGGTTTTCGTTTCTCGGTTTTCGATTTCGATAGAGAATTTTCTGTGGTGGAATTCGGTCGAAGTCACGCTATCGGCAGCAAAAACGTTTTCGGACTCGGGACGGAAATTGAGTCCGTCGAAATTTTGCAGCGCTCACAATCTCCCGAATAAAAACGATACGGAATCGAGAACCAGGGGGGGGAGAATCGCGGATTTTCATCCATTTAATGCGGCAGGTGTGCGTGCGTATGCTCGGCGAGACACAAAAATCAGACTCGTGCGCGGCCATGGAACCACGTGTTATTAATACAGCGGGGGCATCGTCGGTCGCGCGGCGCGGCAGC